>VUQK01019777.1:4754-14835 GCA_015106715.1 Bujurquina vittata
GGGGGGGGGGGGGTGAAGGACATTTTAGGATTAAACCTTTGAGCACCAAGAACAGCAAATCACAAGAGAGTTAACACTAAAAGAGGATGGCAGCAACGTGCCGACCAATCAAACTTGAGGCTGAAACACGGCGCTCAAAGAATTCGGAATGGAAATCACCTGGATGAGAACTCTAAAGATGGAAGCAGTACTGCCCTCGCCCCCAAAGATCCAATCAACACTCAAGAAAAGGCAAATATATAAAAGCCAATGATGTTGTGTTTCCTGCTTGTATTGTATAAGCAAAACCCCTTTTTAAAGCATACTCTGTGGCAAAGTCAAACTTTTTTTTTTTTTAACTTCTTTATAACTTTAACTGGTGATTTCATGCATGTGATTTTTATGTTCCAGTGACCACTGACATAAAAGTTACAACACTCTCTTTGATGCAAGATGGCTGCTAAGCTACATGACTCTGAAATACAGTGACTTGTAGTGACAACTGGCAAAATACCCGCCAGTGCCACAGAGTCATACACATCTCACCTTTGAGGAGCGCGATTGAAGCAGCTACAAATTTGATTAAAGGAAACCGCTGAGTGACAGGCGACAGGGTGGAAATATTTTAGAGGGCTGCCTAAGCACCATCGACCGCTTTCATCCTCATTTAGGGATGAAGATCATTGTTAACCATACTGTCTTTAATCTTAACTTGAAGACACATCTGTGCACGCAGCTGCTTATTAATTTCCAGGCTGAGATTCTTACGAGATGAGATTTGCTTGAAAGATAAGTAACGCGCATAATTTTAAGCATTAATCTACAAATAGTGAGCTTCAGGTATAAAAAGTGCCCCCATCTACATTTTGTGAATGAGACACACTTTGTGTCCCATTCACAAAATTCACCAAATTAATTTGATCTGAAATTAAACATTTCTTTCTCTTCTTTCTATTACGCATCCCTTAATTAGTGGACCCATAGGCCATATTGCCTATGCTTAAAAATGACTGCCCAATAATAAAGGTGCAATTTATAATTAGGTGTCCACCTGAAAACAAGTTTGGCACAAGCTGTTTTTTATTCTTTGCTTTTTTTTTTAAACAACTGAATAAAAAAATCCAGCTCCAGCTGTGAATATGATTTGGAAGCGTGATAAGCAAATGCTTAACAGCGTGTGTGAAGCAGGCTTTTGGATGTCCTCCTCCTTTTGTGGAGACGTTAATAGAAAGCTGGTCAGCCGAATGAAAGGGGAGCACCGGGAAGGGCAGCAGTGACAAGAAACTGACTCCACAGCTTTTGCAAATTTTCACACGGTGTCCCCGCTGCTTGTGAAGAGACCAGCAAATGGAGGGAATGCATTGCACAAGAATGCATGTGACCAGGAAAACGATATCATAAATTGAGCAAACTATGCCAGACTCTGCTAACAATTACCATCACAAACGGTGTTAATTGCTAGCCGCAAACTGCTGGCCCACACCTCATTTCAAGGTTGCGTTACCCAGCCATATTTTAAATCTGAAAGTGACATTGAACATTTCATTTTGCAGCACGCAGCTACAGCCAGGGGGTCTAAATTCGTGCTGATGAACTGCCGCCAATGCACCTTTTCTTCAGCAACAATCTCCTTTGAATTACTTTTTTTTTCAGCCTCACCCCACCCTTCTTAAGTGACACCCATTAATCACATTAGGTCTTTGGAAGAATTGTCTGCAGAGCGTCAAGTCTTGGCTGACCCCAACATTTGGAGAGTGAAGATAAAGACATTGCACTGACAGCTCTGAAATAGCCCCTTTTTCATGGGTCAGCGTTCAGGGGAATATGAATATTATTATACATAAAAAGAGGGGCGAAAACAATTGAGTTTTTACTTCACAGGAAGTAAATGACATTGGGAATTCTCAGTCTGTCTGCTGCCGTAGATAGATTGCCCTGGTAGGATTGAAATAGGCAAAGTTTTCCAAAAGCTCCATGTATTGATTTGATACAGTATGTGCTGCCCAAACGTGAGTAAACGGAGATCATCATAAAAGGATGCCTCCCTAATGTTATTGCTCTATTGGTCTTCATTTTTTGCTATCTGGAAACCAAACATCTCCTGACATATAGGCTAATAAAATACTCTGGGAGTCAATGGCGATTGTGTTTAATATTGGATTCCTTAATTTCTGAATGCATTGAATATTATGGCTGTCTTTGTGAGTCTACATTCCAATCAAAATGTCTCTATGAATAAGAACTAAAATCATTGCCCTTAATGTCAGGAAACATTATCAGCTCTGTGGTTTAGTACAATGGAGCCATTGTGTTCAGTGGTGAGGGGAGCTTATCACTGAAAGACAGCAAAGGAGAAAGGGACGGAGGAAATGAATAGAATAAAAGTAAATTTGATCTCTGATTTGCAATGGAGAGTTACTTACAGTGCGGGATTAGGACACCTTGTTCAACCGAAATTAAAATCATTTTCTTGCAAAGATATCAGCACACGTGTCGGTGGGTGCTTTGACTTTTCTAAGCGGGACGCCGTGCATTTTTTTATTGTCACGAAAAGTTTAAATTCATCATATTGATTTACCTCGATTAGCTCCTCAGAGGAGACCATTTATTTGTTCTCCGCTGTGAGACAGCTATTATTAATTTAGACATAAGGGACTGAGCCTGCTCATCTTATTCACACTTTAATGATTCATTATTTGATGTTTAAGAAGAATATTGAATAAAAACATTTAAAAATAGCTTTTCCCTCAGGTTAGCTAGCAACACTATTGACTATGAAAGTTCACATTTTCTACATCTGCTTTCTGTTTCCATTCACAGTTAAAGGATCTGCAGAGTATATAAAATATGAATGTTGTTTCTGGGTCTGAATGATGAGGACAAATGGGAAAGTTCCTTTAACCTGGGGCTTAATACTACGTTTTTTTCCTTTATTCACAAGAGGTGACCAGGAAAAGCAGATAGAGCCACATGGTTGATTCAGCACAATTTTATGATGCAACCCTTCCAGGGCTTTGTGTCTCCTCCTGGTCTTGAATCAGTGATCTTTCATGTTTTAGGCAACTGTGTGACCCACTACACTATGGAACGACAACAATAATGCTAATATTAATACTGTTGCTACTACTGATAATCATCACTACTGTAGCGTATGTATATGTTTGCATATACACTGGGGGAAATAAGGATTTAATCCCCTGCTGAGTTTATTAGTTTTCTATCTTCCCAAAAAAAGAGCAGTCTTTAAATTTTACAGTAGTAAAAATGTTATGTTTTGGTGACTTGCAAAAAACATCCATTAGTTTCTGCTAGTAAGTTGCTAATTTAGTAATTTGCTACTAATAGTAGTAATCATATCGACACAGCCTGGCTAGCTCAGTCGGTAGAGCATGAGACTCCTAATCTCAGGGTCATGGGTTTGAGCCCCACGTTACAAACCCTGCTTGAGGGTTCTGTGCAGCATCTTATCTGTTCCCGGGACTGCACTCTTTTGGACAGAGATCTCGGATGTCTTTCCTGGAATCTGCTGGAGTCATTCTCCCAGTTTGGGGCCCTGAGTGCTCCGATTACTGTACCACTGGGACCACTGTTACCTTCCCCACCCTCTAATTCTTCTCTGAGCCCTAGCTTCTCGTGTTTTTTCTGCTTGGTGTTGCCATCACTTGGTGTTGCAACGCCCATCACTACGGCTTTCTTCCTTTATTTGTCCACCACTATGCCCGGTTGGTTAGCCATCACAAGTTTGTCTGTCTGTATCCTGAAGTCCCACAGGATCTTAGCTCTGTTGTTCTCAGCCAACCTTGGGGGTGTGTCCCATTTTGATCTCGGGACTTCCAGGTCATACTCGGCACAGATGTTCCTGTATATCATGTCAACCCCTTGGTTATGATGTTCCATGTATGCCCTGCCTGCTAGCATCTTGCACCCTGTTGTTATGTGCTGGATTGTCTCAGGGGCATCTTTGCACAGCCTGCACCCGGGGTCTTGCCTGGTGTGGTAGACCCCAGCCTCTACGATCTTGTGCTGAGAGCTTGTTCCTGTGCTGCCTGTCAGTCCAGCTTTGTTCAGCCATTGGTAGGAGTTTTTTATGCCAGCCACTTCTTCTATCTGCTGTTGGTATGTGCCGTGCAGAGGCCTGTCCTACCACGATGATTCCTGCTCTTCCTGCTCTTCTTTCTCAGGTTTCATCAAGAACAGTGGTTCTGACACTCACTAGTCCTCGGCCTCCTTGCTAACTTTTTTAACACACGAGATAAACTTGCAATTAACCCTCTGAAAATGTGCTGGTCCTTGGGAAATGAAATATGACTTAGGTTTGTTAGGTAATGTTTCCATGGATATCATTTCAACAGGATCTCAGTCTGATTAAACACTTTATATAGTGCTTTTTTTTCATTCTTATTGATACAAGAGAAACATTTTTAAGCTCAAGCTACATAATTTCATGTTTGTTCCTGTTGTCATTCGTGTTCTCGGGCAGATGGGGAGTGATATCTGCAGAGACAGATGGAGAAAGCCTCTGTAGAGCTCCTGAAGGTAAAGACGCTTGTTGTGCCAGGTCTGATCAGGCTGAATTCTGCAGCCAGAAGGGAAATGATGTACAGCCACATTTGGGGTTTTTATGCTCATTGGTGTCAGGCAGGTAAAATTCTGGAAACTCCCCTGACCTCCCTGATGGCAGATTTCAAGTACAAACCTAAAAATCTGTGAAATAAAAAAAAAAAAATCAAATGTCAGCGGGGCTTAGTTCTGATCAAACATCCTGCTCAAACTGATAGCAGCCTGGATGCTGGAGCCGCTCGGGAACTGGCTGTAACAGAAAATGAGCAAAACAAAATCAAACAAACACTGATGCTCTCATCCATGTCTGATTTTTTTTTAAATGATTCACTAAACCTGCTTTTAACTAACCCACAATTGCATACTTGCACATGCCTATTTGGATATCTGCCGCATACTTGCACAAAACATCAGCACCACCGCATTGGGAAAATTAGTAAACAGAGGCTTATCATTTTCCAAAAGATCCTAAAGGCCTTGAAGCTCAGCTGTATTCCATTTTGAAGACAGAGATTAATTGCCTCTTTTCCGCCCCGACAGTAATCCTTGAAACTGCCTCTGCTTGGTGCAACAGCGTCTCGGCCTAACTCCACTCTTCTCACACAGATCAAGGATGCCACCACAAAAAAGTCAAACAGACCTTCACTTAGAAGTGCACGCACATTTCTTTTACTACATCACTAATATCCACCTCATTAGCACTTTAAAGCTAGCATCCACAATTACTTAAAGTCTAGCGTGCGTTTGTAGCATTACAGACTCACAGTTGTGAGAGTGGCAGGAGGTTTGGTGAGTAACAATGATGCTTTGCTCACATTATTCGGCGAGGAATTGAGTTTGTTAATCTCACAATGCAAGCAGAATTGGAAGCTTGGGTACAGCGAGTCTTAGCACTCGTGGATGGCCAACTCTAATACCCCCCCGAATAAAACCGAGATCAGACAGGGCGCATTTGTTGTTTTCCTGTGATATTTGCAGGTCTTAAAAATCCAACCAGCAAAGCGCAGTTTTAATTAATTTCCCCGTCTTTGTTCGCGAGACTGTGCGTGCGCACAATGGCAGCATATGGTGCGCTCTGTTTTGCAAATCCTCGAAAATCCAGACCACCGTGGGATTTGTGACTGTAACAGATGAGCTTTTGATGATTATGAGGTTGCTGATGGTCATCAGTGCTGGAGAGGTTGCGACTTCAACTCGGCAGAGTGGCATATGCTGGGTGCGGACGGTGAGAGGTCATCCAGATCTTCCGCCAGCACCAGCCATTTCATTACATCAACAGATGGCTGCAGGGATTTTACCATTAAAGGATCCTTCTGCTGAATCATTTTCATATCGTCAAAGTTATCACACTCGCATCGCTTCATCGCTGCTGACATTAAACACATTGTCACTTCTGAGTCTCCGCTTTCATGAAAAAAAGACTACGAGTAATCAAATGAAATCAGCGGGTTTTTGACTAAATGAGCGTCAAGCTTGTGGTTTGCACATGGAATATTATGTGTTTTAAGATTAATGAGGATTAGGGTTATAGGATGCTTTTCACTGCATTTGCCAGAGATGAATCAAAGGCTGATTGGAAGTCACAAAAAGCTCTCAGAAACCAAATCCTCGCTTGGCAATTAACTTTGTATGCGTTGAGGACGTGGCCGATTTTGAACTTGACTTTGCGGGAATCAGCTGAGTGATTTTTTTCCACCCGTTCTCTACCACAACAGCATCATGTTATCAGTGCATTGGCACTGATTACAAGGCTCCATTGACCAGGGCTGCATGCGTTTCTGTCCTCCAATGATGCCGGTGCATGAATAGGATGTAATCAATCTTTGATCCAATCAGAGGTCGGTGTCTGGGTGACTGACAGAGAGGTCTCTGTGGGACTCTGATGAGGCCAGAGTTAAAGGGCTCTCGGGGGACGGGAGGCCACGACAAAGAGATCCTCTGAGCAGCAGCGACTCTCTGAAATGAATTTAGTGAGTGCTGCTGAGCATCTATCTCCTCTTTCTGTCTAGCCCCAAAAGAGCCTTTATAATTGTATATCAAAAAGAGGATTTTGCAATCATTTGTTTTGAAAATAAAAAACATTTTTTTACAATTACAAATACACAATAGCACATAAACGTGAGTCTTTATGTAAGAAAATACTACTAACCTCCCAATTCCTGCTGCAAAGATGTTTGTACTTAAAGAACAGACTTTGCTATCGTTTGTGCAAGCCTGCAGCTTTTTATATTTATAGTAGGGCCACACAATGATAACTACAGCAAGCAGCCAGTGAAGCCTCAATTGCACAATTTCTTCATCTTCTTTAATTAATACACACTTCAAATAGGCTCAGAAGGGCGTCTGCAGCCACCTAAACTTTAAAGGACAGTTCTTTATGAGGGCTTGTGCACTGTTGTAATGGACTATTTACAGTACTTTGTCTTCAAATGATGGGAACTTTCTGAGTGGATGCTCCCGGAAACATTGAATTCCCTCACAGGAAAATAGCATTCACTCCCTGCAGACAGCTCAGTAACCGGTCCTGCTTCATCACGGCACCAAGTCATTGCAAAGAGCCAAGCTGTAGCCCCGCGCCTTTGAACGAAAACGCTTCAAAAGCAGGATTCTGGTTAATGGTGCAAAAATTGAAATCAGAGAGGGCCTGTCTTTGGAGACAATTGCGTCCATAAATATTAAGACAGAAGAAGAAAATGCTGAGGACTCCATTTTAAGTGAACTGTTGTGCTACTTCAAAATGAATTACTGTTTGGCGTTAAACCCCAGCACCTCCACCTCCTGCCCTGTGAACATAATGATGCTATGACATCTTCTGCCTGCAATCAAACCATTACTGCTGTTCATATTTGTTGTTGAGCCAAACGAATGCAGTGGTTCAAAGTCAGCTCCTCCGTGTGAACAGTAGATGGTGGTAGTAAACACTTTTACATGTAGCTCAGACAGGGACAGCAGGCTGTCACCTCCTTCACACTGTACGGCAGAATCCACCTTTTATTTTGTTAATCTCTTTTTTTTTTTCCCCTTTGGTAATCTAATGAGCTCTGAAAGACTGTTCCCACTCCTAACTCGCCTTTTTTTCACACCCATGTTAACATTTTCCACAGATCAAAGACAAGTGTCATTACTTTCCCTCAACTCTGAATAACAATCAGGCATGAAGTCTACACAGTGTTCGACAAAACGCAGGAAGTGAGAGACAGAGCTGCTAAATCCCCCAAGTTAAGCTCCTCACCTCCTCCTTCTCTGAAGCGCCAGTCTTTCATCAGGCTGGTTTTATCGCTGCGTCAGAGACCGGCTGTGTTTGAAGTTTCAAGCTTTTCCTTTCACTAAAACCGCACATCGAGGTGAGCGCCGGCAAAGACTAGATCCCCGTCAAGACGGACGAACGGGCTCCTGAGCGCAGGAGGAAAGTAGGGTGAGAATTCGGCTCGGCTGTCGTTTGACAGGCCAGACATGCATGAATGTTGGTGAGGTTTGTTTTGTTATTTTTATTGTGAAGGTGGGGAAATAAACGAAATGCACTGGGACACAGCGACAAAGAGAGTTCTTGTAGTTTCACAAGTGGAGGGGATCAAAGGGCTGTCGATGCAACGCAAAGCTGGCAGATCAATAACTGTGGGAACCAAAGCCCTGTCAGAGACAATACAGTACAAGGACCAGACTCACAGAGCAATGGAGACTTCAGACGGAAAATGTGAATATTCTATGTGGTTGTCCAATAAACTCTGTCCTGCTTGGAGATGCAGTGCTGGCAGTGGTTTGACTTCAGGCTGAAGCAGTTAATCAGAGAGCCGTACCTTAAAGCTGCTGCTGTCTTTTACAAATAAGAACTGATCAGATCATCAGTGAACTCACTGACAATAATCAGCTGACTCTCAACTGGGCTTTACTGTGTCTTTCAGCTCTTTGTCTTCATTGCCATGAGAACAGCTTTTAAAGATTAATGTTTAAAAAGGTTAGTTTTCTCTGTGAGGTGTCCATCCATAGCTGCGTATTCTTTGGACGGATGTGGGGAGGTCTGGGCCTGACCCTTCATTTGGAGAGTGCTCCATCTACATGCGTTTTCTGCAGCCTCCCACTCGCGCTTTGATTTTCTCCCACTGCATGTTGTTTGATGTCACAAATTCCTAGCTGACTGGAAAAAAACCCAGCTGGCTTTGTGCAAATGTTCACTGACGCATCGCAGCCACTGGTAATCATTTTCTCCTTCTCTGTGTTTCTGTAATCTCTTCTCGTCTCTTTGTTGGTGGGCTAAGCTTGTACAGTCATCACTTTTTAAGTCTCGCGCCGCTGTTGGGCACATCGTGGCGACGCTGGCAGGAACATGGCTCTCCCTCACTGTTTGTGAGTCATGACCAATTAGTAGAAACTCTGTCGATACACCCGGCAGCACTGAGAGAGTGTGTGAATTAAACTGACGTATGAATGACTTTAGAAATCTTAAAAGTTCCTAAAATGTTTAAGTTTGGGTATCTTGTATGTCCTAACAATATTCCTGATAGTTGCACACAGGCGTGCAGCTGCTTCTTCTTCTTCTGCTTTTCTTTGCTTGTTTCACGAAAAGCTAAAGTTGCCTTAACTTTAAACTCTCAAGAGAGATATGATTAAAATAGTCCCAACAAACGCAGCTAATGCTGAGGCAGGATGTTCTCTTTAATCTGTAATGTATGTATACAAAAGAAAGGCCCAAAAGCATCTCGCCGCGTGTCTTTGAATTGACAGCGCTGAGGGATGCTAAACCGGCTGGGGGATTCTTTTTTCCTTTTTCGCCTCTCTAGTCGGAATTGATTTCTTCAAAGGCGACTGTTGTTTTTTAATTAAACACTGAACTGGCTAATTGTGAAATTGATTCAGGTTGTGTTTTTCACTGTGTAGAGCAATACACTGGCGCCTATATCTATATTTATCAGGGGAAGTAAAGCAGCTTGCACTCCCTGCCTGTCTTTGGCTTTCTAATTCTTGTGCCGCAGACACATTCCAGGAACACACACAGGCAGTTTAGACCGTTTAATGCTGTAATCCCACAACTCTTCAAAATGTTTTGGAAGTTTCTCAGTAAGCTATACACATAACTGACAGTATGAGAGTCTTTTACTCAAAGCAAACCCTGTAAGCTCATCCTCAAAAGTAGCTTGAAAGTCTGTATCAACAGCAGGATTATACATGGGACCAATCCGAACTTCAGAAGTGATTTGCACTTAGTTTACGCGTCGCTTCGTGGGCGCAGTTGGACAATTGAGCTATAATTGTGTGTTATGTAGACACGTTCGAGATAAAACTTTTAATTTTTTTTTTTAAACGATTTATGTTGAGGGTGAGGTTAATTTTGTCTGAGAAAATCACATAACAAACCTCCACATCTGTCTTTCCTGAGGGCTAAAGTTACCTTCAGAAGCTCTATATTTCAACAGGGCATTTTGCCACTGGATTAATCATCAGGCCTTAAATTATTCATTGCTTATCCAATCTTGAAAAACTGTCCTCGGTTCAATGTAATTCCATAATTTTGCCAAGTGAAATTGCCCAGTGTGACACTGCCTAG
>VUQK01019785.1:45594-62922 GCA_015106715.1 Bujurquina vittata
AAAAATGTGGCATTGGAAATGAGCACAACAGAACCCCCCCGCTTAACAGAGTGCTGTGGAAGTGTCTAGAAAGGGGTAAATGTGGTTTGCAGCCCAAAAATAATAGTAGTCCCAAATAATAAATAAATAAAATAAAGTCCATTTTCTGTTTCTGTAAGAAAAGCAGCTGTTCTCCAAGTCATGAACAGACCTTGTGAGTACATCTCAGGGTTTATACTGTCTGAGCTCTAGTTTTTGGACAACACAATGTGTGTAATTTTTGCTTTTGTACAGGTGAGAAAGACATGAAAATGCACCTTGACTTTTATAAGAGGAAACATTGATTTTACTGCTGTGTAAGTCCTGTCCAATTCTTTCTAAGAGAAAACCGTAGCTCGGTTTACAGGTGCTGCTACCGCCGACTCACCCTGATGTCCTTAGGGTGCTCTCCCTCGGCTATCCTCACCATCCACAGGAACTTGTTTATATCATCGCCTGAGTAGCCAATTACACCTCCAAAGATGATCAGCACATAATCCACATCCAGTGACCTCATGATCTGGTAGGCTGCACTCTCGTTGGAAGACATGGCTTTCCCCACCTAGAAACAAAGTGACGAAGATTGAGAAGCCACTCTTTAACCGGGGTTTCCTGTTTCATAAGAGACGACGCTTCGGCACAGCAGTGGCACAAAGGGGAATTATTAAACAGAGATCCATCATGCATTCTCTGTGATTACATTTCCTGTGGACAGATGCTGAGGAGACAACAGGCACCAGGTAGGAAGTGAGAGGGAAGAAAGCTAGAGGGGCTTTAACTAAAAAGACAAAAACATTTGTCTACATTTGGCAGCAGTGAGGGAAAAAATAAATCAAACCCACAGAATCTGACAGCAATTAACTGAAATCTCACCACAGTGTAAATTCAATAGGAAAAGTTTAAGCAAACAAGATTATCTGGCTTGTTGGAAACAGCCGTTTTATACAATGTGGCAATTACATAAGAAAAAAAAATATTCACTGAAGAGCTTGCTAATCATCCAGCGGCTGCGAGAAGAAACCATTTATTTCTCTGCATGTGCTTTCATCCACAAGTGAAACAGGAAAAAAAAAAGAATAAGAAGACGGGAACAGAAAGGCCTTACCAGCGCTATATGACTGTTATTCCACGTGTTATTATCCACTAAAGTGGTCCTGTTGGCCATGCCCGCTATCTGATAGCCATAGTCCCACCAGGACATCACACGTGCATGCTCATCTGTATTCTGTCTCAACCAGTAGTACGCCTCCCTGAAGTCATCCAGGATGTTACGCGTCCTAACAAGGGGTAGGAAAAAAAAAAAAGAAAGAAAGGTTGACAGGTAACCGCGTTGGCAGGCATATGGCTGAGGAAGCCATTAATATTTCAGTTAAGACTTTGAATCAGAAGGGCAACAACAGCTGAAAATAGAGCATCCATATATAATGAACTGAGGGTTAAAAAAACACCTTGCACTTTAAATGTTCATGTCCTAAATTTACCTCGAGCAGAGGGAGCAGACACGAATCCAGGGAACCAATTAACTGTAGGTATGGTAATCATATTACGTCTGTGTGTGTGTGTGGGTGTATACGTGCAAGAGAAAAGAGCAGAGTGACAGGCATGCTGCTCCCAGTAGCATTGCTAAACCACTGTCTGAGAACTATTGTAGTATCATTAATATATGCATGAGAACTTGCGTCTACCACTTAGCCCCGGTCTTCAATATTTCCTCCTTAATGCTTTAAAAAGAATAATTATGCCTGTAAAGAGTCTAAGAGAGAATATTATATCAGTTTTTTTTTTACTTGAGATGCTTACTGTGACCTAGAAGAATAAAAGTTAATCATGTACAGCCTCACATATCAATATTTCTCGAACCCCCCTGTGAAATATGCTCACTCTCTTGCTGCACAACACATGCGTGCTAATTTGCATGCAAGGTGGAGGAAACCATCCTTCTTCATTATGAACCATCATGGGAGATGATGCAGTTCCTTTACATCCATGAACAGTGTTCTGCATTGTGCGGCTCTCACCCGTCATGGTTGTACGAGGCGAGCACCACGCTGGGACTGGAGTAGGCGTTGCTGGTGACCCACGTGCAGTGGACGGCGAACATCATGAGCAGCATCAACATGAGCATAGTGACTATGGACTTTATATTTGGACCCAGCCCCTCCTCTGCTTTCTCCTGCTCCGACACATGCTTGCGTACCTTGCCAGCCTGCAGGGGGAGACAAACACTATCAGGACAGGTGGCAAAACAAGTGACGCTTTCCAGAAATCTAAATTACTGAGTCTGATAAACTATTGAATGAACTAGTTGGAGGGAAATATTTTAGAGCATCCACAGTTTTTTGTTTTTTTGGGGGATTTTTTTGGTTGTGTGAAGACACATCAATGAGAAATGCACGATGAACCTGGTGATGAGGTTTTTTTTGTTTTATTTTTAACAGCAGTCGAAAATTTTAACTGAAAGTGTGCAGAGAAGATGCTCTGCATCAAATTAACACCTTCAGTTACGTCCTCAGCTAAACTGCGTGCTGAAAGTCAAAGTGGGACAACATGTTGAGAGAATTGAGAATTAACTTGTGAATCAATCGCTGCAGAAAAAGTGATTTCTTTCACTGTCAATTGCCACACAAGTGGAGATTAAACACTCTTCACAGGGATCTGGAAGCTGCATAGAAAACTTCCAGGAAATGTCAGGTGCTGAAGTGGAATTTCAGTTTCTGGCAGTTTACCTCGTCGGCCAAGGGGAGGCTTTAACTTCTAGGATAACGGGGCCACCACTGCACCACAAGTTCAATCAATTTTAGGATCTTCCCTTCTATCTTCTGTTGGCGAAACATCTGCCAGTGAGTTGTCCTAATGTGATGTGATATGTAATTTGTTCACACGTTGATCTTGTAAATGAAACTCTGGTCTTAATTAGACTACCTGAATAAATACATCTCAATTAAGCAGCTAATTAAGTATCCAAATGTAACCATGGTGCAATCAGAGGACAAAGCTGAGACACAAACAAGGGTTTTAACTTCAAATTTCAGATCCCGACTAAACTGCTCAACCTTAAACATGTTTTTTGTCATTCAATGCTCCCAAAAATGTGTGCGCCCAGGCCCTTTTGATATTTACAGTTTTCCCAGCATTTTTAATGAAATGTGTTCTTTGAGATAAAAATGCATTTTAGAAACATATCTGGGAGAGAGGTATTTTGGAGGAAGCAAAGAGAAAGATGGGATTATGTGGCATGCTGGAACTGACGCATCCTCAGCCGTGACTGCAGAACAGAGTTCAAAAATCAACAAAAGCGGCTAAAATTATGGCAACAGAATCAAAACAGTTGCTACTGAATCACAGCTGAATCACAGTTTACCCAAACTGGTGGGGAGTGAGGAGGGAAGCTGACAAATACGCAACTGATAACTCTAAACCCCAAAAGGTGCTATGAAAGTGTGAAGCTTGGTGAAACGTCACATGGGTGTTCATTTTTGACAGTTTTTTGGCTTTTCAATGTTATTACATTGTTTTGCAGACAAAATTTTACCCTCATAGCAGCACAACATCAACAGAGTATAAAATTATTAATACTAACGATCAGTGAAGTGTAAGTTCAGCAGTTTTTCCTGCCGTGTTCTGACCTTGTCATAGAGATTCCCGGAGTTCCTCTTGTCATCTTCATCACTGCTGTCCTCAGCGGGGGGTTTCTCCCTCTTTGTGTCGTCTCCCATGTAATGCTCAAAGACGCTGGAGAAAGCCACGGCTGACAGCATGCACACGACTGGAGTCAGAGTCAGCATCAGACGCACCATCACACCAGCAAAATAGACTGCGCTGATGGCATAGAGGGCCACTGAAACGCACAAGACAAAGAAGGTGGTGGGTGAGAGATGCTGAAATAGAGAATAAGGCGAGGAAAGCAAAGTTGGCAAAGGTGAGACAAGGAGAAAGACAGCGTGAATGTAAAGAAGACTGAAAATGAGTCAGAGTGGTGGAGGAAGATAAAGACATGGAAAGAGAAATTGAGTTGTTAGAGTAACACTGAATAATCAGTCTATGTTAGCGCTGCAGATCTCAGACCACGAATAGACGAGCACTGGCTGTTCTTTGTCCTTGAAAAGTGCCGGCCCGGCTCAACAGGTGCGTGGCTAATCAATAGCTCTAATTGGCTAATTAAGTCTGTGGGAGAAACAGACTGCTGAAGGACTTTGTTTCCAGCACTAAGAGGTTTCCTACCCTTCATCCTGGCTGTCTAACCCCAAGTTTTATTTAAGTTGCTTTATAAAGAAGTTCAGTCTCATTATTTCAGGCTTTCTGAAATCTGAGAGTACTTAAAAATACTGAAGGAAATGCTGTCCACAGATGAGACTCCTAGTCACGATATTCTATGTTTTTTTTTAATAAATCATGCATCTTAATCAGATGATCAAATAAACTCCATTAAAAACAGAACCATTAGTAATTCAAGAGCTAATCCCAGCTGACGATGAATCAGGTATGACGGAGGAGCTATTTCAGGAACCCCCCCGGCTCTGAAAGTAAAATACCCATTTACTTGCTCGCTCCGTAAACAATATTACAACCCTGACTGTTGGAGAATTTAAGGCCATAATGTACACGGAATTCTCCTGCTTGAATCATCAGTAATAACATTTTTCTAGACAAATTAGAAAAGACCTGGTTCTTCACTGTAAAGTCAAAAGCTTGTGTACATTACTTGCTCAGAGCATCTGAGTAAGAAACATCCAGTTAGAGTTTAAAATTCCTCAATGCTTGAGACTATGCTGCTGACAACAGTAACAATACAATATGCGTCCACCCATCCATAATCTGCTTATCTGAAGTCAGGTCACAATGGCAGTATGCGAAGCAGGATATTCCAGACAGGCTTCTCCCCAGCCAGACTTTCCAGTTCCTCCTGGACAATCCTGAGGTATTCCCAGGCCAGATGAGAAATATAATCTCTGCAGTGAGTTCTGGGTCTACCCCAGAGTCCCTCCCTAGCTGGGCATGACTAAAGCACCTCTAAAGGGAGACGTCCAGGACGAAAACAACCTCAACTGGCTCCTTCTGACACTAAAGCAGCTGTTCTACTCCGTGATTGCATCTCTACGGCTGAGCCCAGCTTCCCTGAAGAGGAAACTTGTTTTTGTGACCTCTTTCAGTCAGTACTCAGATTTTATGACCATAGGTAAAGGTTAGAACTGGTAAATCAAGATGGACTGGTAAAATGAAAGCTTTGCCTTCTGGCTCAACTTTCTCTTCATCACGACAGTCCTGTAGAACGTGCACATTACTGCTGACGCCGCACCAATCTGCAGCCAACTCATGTGCCACCTTCCCATCACTCGCAAATAAGATATCCAGGTACTTGAATTCCCTTGCTTGAGGCAGCCTCCCCCCCCCAAACCAGAGGGAGCATTCCACCATTTTCGGGCAAAGAACCATGGCCTCGGGGTGGAGGTGCAGACTCTCATCCCCGCAATTTCACACTTGGCTGCAAACAGCTTCAGTGGATTTCAGCCTGGGTTTTTTTTTCATGCTGCATCAGAATTTTTTTTTTAAAGCAAAGTATTGAACAAGTATTCACTGTCAGGCCACTCATCCCAAAAAAATAAACATGTTTACAGCGTGGTCCAAACAAAATAAAACATTTATTTTATCTTATTTTTGACGCCTACAGTTGTGTTCAGATGTTTCCACTCATGGGCATGAATGTCATGTAATTTGGATCCTTTAATGATTTCGTTGAAACATTCTTTTTCCACGGTAGAATGGAAAAAAACACGTACAGCATATATTTTTAATGACTTTACAAAAAGGCTTTTAAGTCTAGTCCACAAATGTCCAATAGGGTTCAGGTCGGGGCTTTGCGCAGACCATTCGAGGAGCTTCATGTTAGCCTGCTTTATCCATTCTAAAACCAGTTGAGTGTTTCGCATCATTGTCATGCTGGAACACCCAATTGTGTCCAAGTTATCCTCCATTATTCCATCCACTTTGTGCAATATCCCTGTACCACTGTCAGCAAAACAGCCCCAGAGCATGATGCTATCACTACCATGTTAAACTCCTCCAAACATATCTCATCACTCAAGATCTTGGAATCTAGTTAAGAAATGGATCCATTAAGCTTCTGGAATGGTCTTCGCAAAACCCCGACCTCAACCGTATACTACCTAGCCAGGCCTGTGCCAGGAAACCAATTTAAACTAACTATGCCAATTCTGCTGAGATGATATCCAGCCAGAGTTATGCCACAAGCTCGTTGATGGCTACCAAAAGTGTCTAATCGAGACGCAACTTGCTTGTGCACCTAGTTCTTGTTTTTTTTTGTTTTGTTTTTTTTTTAAATCATTCCACCCTGAAAAAATATTAGCATTAGCGTAGAACTTATCCCACCCTCTCATCCAAATAGGTCACTTATGGCTGCAAAAAAGCCAAAAAGTTTGCAACAAATAGGTTGATATCATAGTTGCTACATCCAGCTTTATAAAATTTCAAATTTAAATGCGATGAAGACAAAATATGGAAAATCATTTTAAAGAGACAATTCATCCAAAAATACACGTGTAAACCTCATGAAATTACTCAATAAAAAGTCAATATGAGTATCAAGATCAGGTGGCTCCAGAAGTGTCTGCAGTCATTCAAATGATTTGTGTTAGTCATAACATTGATCACTGCTTGAGTTCCACGTTTTCATGCATGTATGTACCATTTAAAAAGACTCCTACCAAACACACGCTCATCATTGATGTTCTTGATGCAGAACCACAGGCCTGCTGGGAATGTGCAGACCAGGATGTGGAGGTCAAAGAAGAAGGACACCCATGTCGTCGGCTGGTGCTCCGACACCGACGCTATGATGGGGATGTGAATCTTAGCGTAACTGTGTGGAGATGGGAGGAGGAGAGAAATCGGGAGGAGGGAAGAGATGGGTGTAATTCATGGTGAGCTGAATGCTTTGGGAGTGTTGAGACAAATTATACAATAGATCCTCCTGATTAACTCAAGAAATATGGGGGGGGGGATAATTTCGCTCCCCCACATGCTTATGATAAAATATGAAGAAATTTAGCACTACTGATGAGTAATGTACTTTTCTGCTGTTAGTTTCTGATCTGTGTGTTCCCCATTTATTCCTAATGGGCTTTTACACAGCACTTTCTGTACAGTCTTAAATATTTCTCTCTCAAGTGTTTTGTTATTACAGCTGGGAAAGAAACAACACACAGCACATTAAGGAATTAGTATCAGCCTCCAAAAGAGGGGAGGGGGTTGCATTTGTTACTGCTTCAGTCAGCAAACCAAGGCATTGGGAGGGGATTGATTTGGTGTGCCAAAATATTAAACACACTGCGGAGCATTTAGGGGAAAAAAAAAAATACTAAAACAGAGGGCCTGGTGTTTTTTGGAAGTAAGGCAATACTTCAGCACAGGTGCTGCACAGTTTTCCCCTCTGGGATGTTGCAGGGGGGTTTACATCCGTCTCAGGAAACACACACGCACTCGGCTGAACAAGCATTCCATCGACAGAGAGTGTGAAGGTCAGCAGAGCTTACCCGGTGTCCCAGAGAGAATAGAAACGACCACTCCACGGAGCAATGTATCCTAGAGGCAGAGAAGACGATCAATAAAGAAAATCTCATCTTTAAATGCATTCCATTTAAGCCTTGAAATACGAGGACTGCTATCGGGGTGGGTGTCCTGAATTGCGTTAATATAAAGATGAGCAAGATGAAAGTTGTTTGTTACAGCGCAATGTGCTGAAGAACAAAATACATCAAAATCTTTAATTTGGCTGCCCTTTGTTGCAACAATATGTAATTATTTATAGGATGAACTCTACCCAAGTGCGCAGCTCTGAATAAATAAAACAGGGAAAAAAAATACAATCCAACCTACTGGCAAGGAAAACAGTAGCACTGATTGCCTGAGGATAACAAAACTCTCAACTAGAATACACTGTTGGTATTAAATACAAGGGGAAAAAAAATCTAATGCATAAATATGTGGGACAGCAACTTTCTGATTGTGCTTCTCCCCAACAATTACCAATAATGACCAAATAACAACACACAAAAACATCCTTAGTTGTCAAGACGTACCCAGTGGAGGCTTAGGAAGTAATGATTTTATAACTGGGTTACATCTGATTTGTTCTGAAATATGGTGAAACTCTTCAACATCATTGATGGTAAGAAGCCAGTGGAGAAAAAGTCATTCGGGGCTTTAATGTCACTGCAATGTAGTGGAAAAAGCTAAACCTTCTGCCAGCTGTAGTTCAAAACCCAGAAACCTCTCAGTGGAGAACGTGTCAATGTTGAGAATATATTTAACTGATGTTACTTAATTACCAGAATTGACTTGTTTATGAATGTAACTGAAACCATTTAGGCATCAAATTAAGTCGCACAGGGTATTTTATGTGCGCATACAAATGTCTTATTTTGGTCGAGCTTTGATCTGAAATACGTTTCAAGCGGACTGTTGCCTGGGGGCTCTCGCAGGCACTCACAGGAAGGGGGAGAAAAAAAAAAAAGCTTACCCAAATATTCTCACATTTTGTGACATGTTGTAACATATGGCTGTGACATGTCCTGTGCTGCTCTTTAAAATAGATTGTGAAGAGCACATTTGTCTATCAAAACTCAGAACAAAGCTCAAAACCAAAGAAAAACGGCGTTATTCAGAGCAGCGATATAAAGGATGACACTAATTTAACCAATCAATACTTGGCTCAGCGTCAAAGATACTGAGAAAACCCATCTGAGTTTACTGTGCTGCATTTCAGATGGAAATCGTCTGACAGAGACATGCGCAGTCTCACCTTATAAACTGGCCTATCACCAAACAGCCATCAACTCCCACAGCTCCATTCAGATGGCTGACAGATCACAACATTTACCAGATGAAGCAAGGATCCTCATGAGATTGGGCTCCTGCATCTACATGAGAGGCCAATCAATTCTAAAGCGAGGAGGCGAACAGTCTGAGGATGCAAATATTATGCGGCTGTAATGTGCCACCATCTCTTTGCTCGGAGCAAAAGCCGGACCAGTGTTTTCGATAACCTGGAGCTACATAGGAGTGAAATTTAGACTCATGGCTTTAACTTAAAGAGTCAAAAAAAAAAAAAAATTTAATTGACCTTTGAAGCATTACAACCATTTTATACAGTCATATTTTTAGGGGCTCAAAATTACTGTTACATGGACAGATACTCACTTTTTTCATAAATTAAGCAGGTGAACCAAACACTTCTTCATTATCCTTCATATTTGTATTTGTTTATGAACCTAAACTAAAAAGGAAAGTGGAGACAAAATATTCTTTAAAAGGACATGAAGCAGTTAAGGTGAAGTAATAACACCTTAACTTCCAAACAAAAAAACTCATTCACCGATTTGGTAGTAAAGAGAAAAATTCAATTACTCTGTTACGCAGATCTCCATCATAAGTTTGAAAATCTTGCAGTACAAGCATTTAATGTTATCTCGCTTGCTGCCAAAAGGCTTTTGAAAAAAAAGTCTTACCGAGGTCACGTTTACAGGAAACCGGCGAGATATAACATGAAAAAAAACTTTAGTTCTCTATCCAGGATTGCGTGCCAGTCTTGCCAAAATGAATGAGTTACTCTACAAAGTCTTGAATTCGGAAACTATTTGCGAACATGCAGCATGGGGTCAAAGGGCACCTCGATGCAAGTGAAACAGAGAAGATTAAGAGTTTTGTAAATTCTTACAAAACACAACGGTGAACTCCGCAACAAAAATATCTGAAAGTACCCAAAACAGAAGTGGATGATCACTCCCCCCTTCCCCCCACCCCCTCCGTTTGCCATCCTTTTCAGGACAAAGGAAAAAGCCCTTCATAACATCCAGACAAGTGAAGCCCACTCTCAGAAATCCATTACGAGGTTTACCCATAAAGGGAAAATATCGCAAGAGTGCTCACCACTGTGTGGAAACCAGCCTCAAAAACAGAAAGGCCAAATTTGAGATGTTAATAAGACAAAGACTCTGAAACAGCTTTATTTGGACTAGATCAATGAGCACTTTTGAGAAAATGTCCACATAATTGACACTGAACTCCCTCACAGTTAACTTTGTATTAGACCTATTAATTACAGATGAGGCCAGTTTGATGTAACGCACTAGGTAAAGGCAGAAAATGCAGTGAGACGAAGGTGTTTTAAAGCAGCCTCTGGTGAAATGTGGGGGGCTTGTGCACCAAATTCTTCATATCTTAATGTTTTCCAACATGTATCCTTTAAAGTCTAATCAGTCATCTGAATTTGTGCTCTTAAATCTGAAGCCTTCAGCAGGAGACATAAAAATCAATCAATAAACAGCAAGAAGGCAACATTTTAAACTGTCTGAACCCCTGAGCCCTGTGGCCACAAACTGAATATAATGGGCAAAAACATCAACAAGGACAAAGTTTGACCAGCTGGCTGCACGCACTGAGGTCCCAGAGGGGCAGTCAAAAACAGCAGTTCACTTGGCTGAGCACAATCCCCCACAAATTTTCTCCAACAGCAAAGCTGTAGCAGTCGTATCACTTTGGATTTGTTTATCTTTTGCCTTCCAGGTTTCATTTTCTGACAAAAAGAGCACTAGTTAAAAGCCCAATGGAGAGGCCCGGAGGTTAGCCTATCAGGGAATAACGTATGAGCGCTCGAACTTTTGGCTAAAAGAAGAAAACAAAATGCAAAATGGCTGAAATCCCAGATCTGGATAAACATTGAAATTTAGTTAATGGTTCCTTTCACAAGAGCTAGCAGCCCACCAAATCTCAACATAATTTAGGCATCTTTTTTAATAGAGAAAAAGCAGACGATGAAAATATTACCATCCTTCACTTTCTCAGCCTTACTAATTATTAAAGTAATTGACTATAAAGTGATTTGCCTGCATCGTGACCAGCCGTTGCACATAACTACAATCATCTGTGTTTGATTTGCATGTGAAACTGAATGGAACAGCATGGGCAGCAGTGGACAGTTTGATTTCTTTAAGGCTCCAGTTCACTTCTCTGTAAAGATCTTTGTATTTGTTAGACTGGGTGGAAAGAAAGTTTATTCAACGCTCGGTTGTGAACACTGTTTACTCTGGTCCCAACATGAAGCCATGCTAAAATGATTAAAAGACTTGGAACTTCTCAAACTGTTCCCAAAGCAAAAGTTCACGTTTTCATTTGCTGGCTCTGCCTGATTTTCACAGCTGTTAAAAAACTCAAAAAAACTGACAAGTGACTTATTATAACAATACCTCTGAAAGCAACAATACAACATAGCTTATAAGTTACAGAAAGCATCAAGTGCACACATACAGACCTGTGTATGTGAGATAGATCACCGTGAGGAAGACCACGCAGGCAGCGAGAGAGACTCCGAGGAAGAACAGTGTCTGGAATTCCTGTCTGGTCAGCCTGTCCTTCAGGTATTGGAGGAACGCATAGGCTTGGAGAAGTGCAAACACACCTGAGAAAAAGGCGCAAACATAAAAGAATGAGCCAACATACAAAGGAAACTCACACTGAATATTTGAGGAGGTTCCGACTGATTCTGCATCCTGCTGGGAGCAAAGCAAGCTTATTTGGCCAAGGAGCACTGCCGTTTTACCAGCATATAGCCCTGTTGGCCATTCACGCAGATGTGAAAGAAATATTGCTGGACAGCACATTTCAAATGCATGGAACAAAATCTGTGTAAATAAAGCTCTGTTTCTGAGTCTTGTTTTTCCTTTTTCCAGCCCCTTAGGTCACACTTCTTTTCCCCCGTTTCCTTTCTCACTTTCTCAGAGCATGTCTGTATTTGTCTGGTGATTTTGACATAAAAATTGAATAGTGAAAGGATCTGGGGTTTTTTTTTCTCCCCATTTCATCACCTACAATCTTTCAACAAACCTTTTGTGATATTTCCCTGCTCCCCCGCTAGCGATCCATCGCCCACAGCAGGTCTCACCCATTTCCAAGGTTAAGCCCCTGCCTGTCTCCTGGCATGCCGTCATGGTGCTAACATGCTTGTAACTCCATGCCACTCTGCTTCCCTGCCTCAGGGGCTGATATCTCAACGGTACCGACAGGTCCATGGCTCTGTCACTCTCTTCCTGCCTCCCACTGTGCTCCGTGAATGCTACCACCAGATGTTCTGAGCAGCTGCTACCCAGAGCGACATAAAACCACACTTGCTCTTTGAGAGAGCGAGAGTGCGGGGAGCCAAAAACTCAGAGAGGCAGAGATGATGTTTGATGGTGCATTCTTCAAAGCCTCTTGTAACACTGTTTGTGTTGGAGAGATCCAGGAAAACAGGGACACTTCAGTGTACACCTACCTGCTGCGGCGTTAAGTGAATTCTCCGAAAAGGCTCTGCTCCGCTTCTTAAAGCTGCCAACAACGTAAATGAATCATGCACATATGTACGCACCCATCCATGCTGTCAGGAAGCAGATGGGGCTCACACTTGAGAGGCGAAACTCAACAAGCTTTAATAAGCTACCCACAAGCCAAAATGAATAGTACTTAAAGAGCTAAGCCCATATGGGTGGCATGTAGGTGCTTACCCATTTTGAAGATGTACCAATGTTCTCCTACAGACAGAGCATGACTATCACAGTGGGCACATTGCATTCCTGCTGGTAGGTGCTTTGGATATCAACCAAGTCTGCAGAGTTCCAACTTTAATTCATGAACTGCAGTCAACCTCAACTTTCCATTTGGTATAAATGTGTATAAACAATGGATTACTTGCCCTCAGATCCAAAAAGCGCACACATACCTTATAGACGTCTATGAGAAAATCATCCTTCTGCTCACTTCATTTATGATCCTTGTAAATATTTTATTGACTTTCAAGTCTTAATCACTGGTTTCACATCTTCTCAAATACAGCATGATTTTCATTTTGCAAATTACGGTCCCATTTAGAGTAAACAGATGATGAAGCAGGGCATGCTTCACACCATGGCTGTTTCATGAGTGGCAGGTCACTAACATGAGCGTGCAGTATTTGATTGAGCACTCATTCATCACATCAAGTGACTGCACAGTACACTTGTTAACACATCCACAAGTGAATGATTGAAACAAGCCCAGGAAGAGACAAATCCAGGTTTGGGATACAAGCTAGTGAATTCCTTGTGCAGGTGCCAAATCCAGATAAATGGGAGAGTTACATTAGGAAAAGCATCTGGTGTCAAATCTGTGCTAAGCCAAATATGCTGATCCATCCACTGTGGCAACCCCCGGGGAAGGAAGGGAGCAGCCGACAGTACCCACTCCGAGATGTCCAAAACGTTCAGTCTGAGGCTTTAAAATGGGATCTAACTAACGATTGAAGCCATGGTAGCGTAAACTGCTCAATTACTTTATTTAACCATATTTCATATAGTCTTATTATATGAGATAAAGCAAAGATATTGGAAATATTGTTTTCAATATAGACACACTGATTAGATCATCTGTTAGCACAAATAGCTGCTTTAGGTAGGATAAAGAAAAATATGCTTGCGCTTTCCTGCATTTGACATTTGGTTATGAGTGACTCATAAATTTGGACTAAAAGGAGCAGTATCTTCCACACACTGCTGACTTTATCAGATGGCTTGAGTTTTGTAGAAGGGAACCTGTTGTTCCAGCAAGAATATAAGATCAGTCACCCTGCAAGTACAGAGGGTGGAACTTACCAGCGGCAGCCATGTGCTCACTCGTCCTGATTGGCTGGAAGCCGACAAAAGGGATCTGCATGGACAGTACGAGTCCCACAATGTAGAAAGTGCTGTAAGCTGTGAAGAGACAGGAAATAAAGGAGAAACACGGAAACACCAGATTTTTAAAAAGTCAAATCATTAAAACAAACAACACTAAAGGAGGGCAATTTGGGTCCCACTGAGGGAAAATCCACCTCAGTAGGGGTATTTAAAGTCTATTGATTTTCACTGTCGTCCCTCAGAGGGAGCAAATACAAAATACCTAATCCAAAGCCATTTACTGAGAAAATGGGAGTTGGTTCAGCGCAGTGTGGCATGGAGGCCCGAAGTGAGATGATGGTGCTGAGAACAGTGCAACTCCCACCTTTTGTAGCTCGGGGAAACCAATTCACAGATGCACCAGTTTAATTAAGATTTCATACTCTTCCTGAAGAGTGTGCCTCGTTTTTGAAGTAGCTTTGACCGCCCTCAGCGATCTTTTTCACACATCTGCTATTGACTCATGACAGACAGAGACGAATTGCAAGGGAACAGGCTACGAAGCATTTTATTAAACTAGGATTTTCGCCCCCCCCCCCCCCTCCTTTTTTTTGGCAACTGAACGACACCTGGCTCTGAAAGGAGCCGGTAAGGAATAGAGCAGGTGTCTTTTTCTGTCATTGGAATACATCTACAAATATATTTCCCCATCTTTCATTTACTACCAAAAGGTGCATGATGAATGAGAGACATTCTTGAGGAACAATGAAGACTGTTGCAGATTTCCCACCTCCCCTAACAGCCCTGCTTCACCAAGTAGAATTTAATTGTTGTAGGAGCAAAGGCAGGTCAAAGCTCTCCTACTGTGAAGAGCCCATAATTTATTTTCAATGCTCTCAGAGACTGTGCTTTCCAGTTACAGCGAGTACAACATATAATCATGCGGAGATGATACTTGACATGGTATCGTTTATCTTGACCAGAATAGGAGCACCTGCTGTGAATTCATCCTAAGATGAGGACAGATGTGTAGATGGTGGCGGGTTCTCCGAGACGACGGATAACGCGCTGAAGACTCCGCGTGCGTCGCCAAACTCTGATTTTATCGGGATAACAAGCCTACTCTCTTCACTAGTGCCCTGCTTCTGGTATGCAAATAAGGAAATAAATAAATAAAATAATGAAGAGGACCAGGTAGCGGGTGGATGCATTTACTGCTAAGTGGTGTGTGGGTGTGTAGATGGCTGCACTGCTGATGATGGAAAGCTTGCTGTTGTGAGAGATGAGCACAGGCGTGACTGGGCATTTGAGCTTGTTTCAGGGTTAAATGCTTGGTCAAACATGTTGTGAGGTGCATAGGATGGAGCAGTGGTTTGTCTGTATAGCGCAAACATTTCTATTCAAATAAAGTAATCTGAAGACAAGTGAGTCTCCATTAAAGCATCTGTATGTGGGCGAGTTTTAAATATCAAGCCGAACGGTGAAAGTTATTGTCTCGTATAATTGCTCACGCACTGTGCGCTTGTGTTTGCGTGTGAGCATCTTACCGATATAGACTCTCCGGCTGTAGCGTTGCATCAGCAGCAGCACAAACACATGCAGCGGAATCAGGTTGATAATAAACACATAGCCTCCCCACGCCGAAACCTAGAACACAAATACACACAGACATTAAATGGGCATTCATCGTTTCGCAATTGTTTTGTGGAGGGGGGTGAAGCACATAAAACATGGCGGTAGCCATGGCATCAACACGTATTGCTGTGTAGACTCCCATTGGAGGCCTCAAGTGTAGCATGTGGATTGCCATATCCTTGGCTTTTAAAACGGATCATCATAAGCAAGGCGTGTATTCGACTGAAACCAAGGAAACTGCAGCCTGATACAATAACTTCAATCACAACGTAACCACACCCCAAATTGTACCCAATCCCCCCCCCCCTTTTAAGTGGGGCCGCAATTAAAATTACCATTAGGTGTATTGCATTGAGAAATAAATATAAACTAGCAGCTTATTAAACAAACTCATTAGGAAAGTGTTTAATGAGGATTATATCATGAGAGCAGGAGGGTTTTCTCTCAGACTTTTACATAAACGGACTTTCTGCATTTGGAAATTTACAGACCCGGAATATAGATCCATCTTTTATAGTGTACGGATCCACAGGGATGAATTGCGGGTTTGTGCAAAAGTCTTGAACCACTCTTCATATCTTTATAATTTTCTAGAAAAATTGCAAATAGTCTTCAGGAAGAGTTCTCCAGGCGACTTATAGAAGATTCAAAGCTCTTCCACTGAGACAATTTCTGATGAGGCTTCAGTGGACAGTAGGTGGATCAACTGATGGTCCAGACACATCTCTCGGGTACCATCAGGTCTTTGCTGGGGTTTTCCCATTTCTTTCAGATACTGTTCATCTGCTGTAGATATTTTTTTTAGGCCTGCCATTTATTTTGTCCTCCATCTGCCCAGTTTCCACAAATTTTGACTGCATGGACGTTAATTTTAAATTAAAGGGGTGGCTCAAGACTTTTACACAGTAATATAGGAAGGGTAATGAGTTTTGAATGCTGGAATGTCCATTAAGTCACAAAAAGAACAGCCATTTCCTCCCTTCTCTGTCATTTTCCACAGTGCCTTGAAGGATCTTATGTGCTACCAGCACCAGAGGGTGACAGTAATGTGCCTACAGACTGTTTGGCAAAAATCATTTAACAACAAAAACACAAGAACAATAACTGCCAGGCGTTGGACCAGTACAGCCTGTGTGGTGCTATGAGATTAGATGCTTCTGTAGAAACAAAAAAATAAATAAATGTGTAAAAACCAACAAATATGAGAACCACCCAACTCTAGTGAAACTCCTTCACAAAACAACAAAAATAACAGCCAAATGTAAACTCTGCCCGGTAAAAGTACCACAAATCTAACAACTATTCAGCGTCAAATGAGATTTTTTTTTCCTTCTTCAGGACAACGTAAACATCATGTCTCCGCTGGCTTGGAAATGCCTCAGTGTCCCCCAGAACAGCTGGAGGAGGTGGCTGGGGAGACGGAGGTCCAGGCAACCCAGACCCGTGGATGGGGGGATAGATTCAATTCAATTCAATTTTATTTATTTTTATTTCAATATAATTTTGTTTGTCGGACTATAAGTCGCTCTGGAGTATAAGTCGCACTAGCCAAAAAAAAATGCATAATAAAGAAGAAAAAAAACATAAGTCGCATTTTTGGGGGAAATTTATTCGATAAAGTCCGCGACCAAGAACAGACATTTCACCATGAAAGGCCATTTATAATAATAATGGATTAGAGAACAACAGGCCGAATAGGGGTACGGTATGCGAACGTAACACGTTCAGCTACATGACGCATAGACAACAAACTGAGTACGTGTCTGGTGTGTTAACATTAACAGTTATTCAGATAACTATAGCATGAGGAATATGCTATAGGAATATGCTATATCTTCCGCTTTTGCGTCATCAGTTGCAGTTTCAATTATTCCGGCCTTTCTGAATCCCGACAGGATGGTTTCGGTTGTCACTGAAGCCCATGCTTTTTCGATACATCCAATGACTTCCAGGAAAGTTGCGTGGCACATTCTCCCAGTTGCCGTGAAGCTGTGCG
>VUQK01019791.1:7586-18566 GCA_015106715.1 Bujurquina vittata
GCCGCCCCCCGCCCCTCAAGCCCCCGGACGGGGGCGTGGGGATCCTCCCCCCCCCCCCCCCCCCCCCCCCCCCCCACATTCTCCCCGTGTCTGCGTGGGTTTTCTCCCACAGTCCTGAGACATGCAGTTATGGGGGTTATGCTAAGTTGCCCATGACTTTGAGTCTGTGTGCAGAAAAATGACTGAAGCACATAGATGGAGTGGTGGTCTAGAGGGGAAGACACAGGTTCATCACTGAGAGGACCCTGTTTCAAATCCTCAGGCTGGTGTCACTGTAGGCTCCGGAGCAAGGCCCCCTAACCCCCAGGTTGCTTCCCAGGTGCTTTCTAGCTGCCCCCTGCTCCATGTTGTACTGTGTACTACATTGTCTATGTGTGATGGGTTAAATGCAGACACTGAATTTCACTGCATGTAAATGTATGTGACAAATAAAGTTCTTTCTTTCTGTGTGAAGGTCAAGTACAGCATTCATTGTCCTTGATAAAAAAAAATAGAAAGTTTAAATGCCTGTGTGTATGTTTGCCTGTGCTTTGAATTTAATTCATTTCCCACAAACACACAAAAAGACAAAAAATATGCCCTCTTTCGATAATGTTGTAATAGAATTTTTTTCCCCCTTATCTTATCTTTTTCCTGATCTTTATCCCATGTGCCAAACACTGAATACTGTAATAAACAGTATTTATCACTGAACCCACATGAGGACCCACAGGCAATAGGACCCTGTGCTCATAACATGTACAATGGCAGCAATGCACTGCAGTATTTATAAGTCACAATGTTTCCAAATCACAGTTCAAATATTTTACTAAATGCAGAGATAATACTGGACTCACCTGTATGAAGCTGTAGTTGTGTTCAGCAAGCTTCACCACCACGTTCCGGCCTCTTTGCTCCAGGATTTAGCTTAGTGGTCACAAAAGCCTTTGTGAAATAACATTCAGCGTTTACTGTCCCGTTGGCCCCTGTTGCACCTCTCTCTCAGACAGGAAATGGCTCTGAGCTTACAAGGGCCAAGTTAATAATAAGCTGTCTCAGCAATGTGGTGGAAAAACAGAGACTTGTGTTTCACTTGACAGTTTTTAATCCCGGTTTCTTCATACAAGAGTGTCCACAATCCATTTTCTTCCTCCTCACCTACCCTGAGAACATTTACAGCAACTTGCAGACAGCAATGAGGATTTGTTACTGGCACCAGTATCATCCACCTTTCTGAAGGGCTCTCTATAATTCAACAGCTCCAACTCACAGAAGACACAGGAATGAGCACTAACTCGATGGCAGTCCACAGACAGACTGTCATTTCTTCATGTACATCTCTGTATTTCCTCCCCCCCATTCACTACTCTGTTTGTCTTCTCTCAGGTGCTGCATTACAGGTGCTGCAGTTGACCCCTCCCACTGACACACACAGACTTAAAGATACAAACCTACACACACGAGGACCTCACATAAACTCACAATGTTAAGCACATTTCACTTCCTGACCTTAAACCAACCCTCAGTTCAACCCCCAAACCTCAGCCTAAATGTCTCTGCAGGTTTCATACAGAACTTTATGCAATAATGAACCTAATTTATTGATAACTTTCCTTCACTACTAATATCTCGGTTATCTTATTCCAGCAATCAGCATGTGGGGTGACTTATGCTAGCTTTGAACCTTTGGACATATTGTGACATGCTGTCAGCGATGCAGTAGCTCATCTGGTTCACCATACCCAGGTCAATGCTGGCAAGACAACAAATGTGATCTTTCACCTTGACCTTGTGACAGTTTGGGTGAAGACGCAAGTTTGATTAAATGCTGACCAACGCTGCAGCAGGATTAGAGATTCTTGTGAACTGTGGACAGACAGATGATGGATGCTTCAGCATGACATAAGCTCACTGGTCCTTGGGGTGTCCAGCTGTCTATAACTGACAGAACCTCTGAATAAACAGCACTGTGAGCAGTATGTATTCATATCTGCTGCTTTGGGAAATAGGACAGGAGTTAATAAATAACCAAATTATATCTTCAGCATGCAACACATGCACATTACACGCCTACACACACAAACAGTGGCCAGTGGTAGATATCGTCAAATCTGGGATGTGTTTACTCTTGGTTTTATCTGTCTCTACCTTTGTTCGTATACGCCCACGCAGAATCATACATATGCATACAGGATTGCTTGTTAAGGTAAATGTGACTTCTTTTAAATTATGAGCAAATAAAGCAACATCAAAGACAGACCTTTGTGTGGTATTTATGACTTATATAATAAGATAATGTACTCACATTTTTTCTACAGCCCGCTGTTTACTTCATACTCTAAGGTTCAGTGTGTAGTTTGGAACTGTGCCTTTAGGAACAAACACAAAGGGTATAAATTTTTTACCACCCTGAACGAAACTGAACCCTGCCCTCTCATATCAGAGATTATTAATCATGAAACTTGATGGTGAGTCCTCAACTTTACAGTAAAAGATCACTGCAGACGAGTGCATCTTCAAGAAGAAAGACAAGGTCAGCGGTGTGCAGATAGCTGGCCTCCTGCTGCACGCAATGCCTTTAAAGACTGCCTCCCTCCAGTTTGGACGTTTGGAAAACTGAAGTGCAAAATGCAAAGAAAGGTTATGACATTTGGTGCTGTTGATCTTGATGCACACATCAGCAGAACCAAATATGGTAACTCCACTGAGCTTGATTTTCTACATAAAAAAAAAATCACAAAAGTAATTAAGTCTTTTTATGTACAACAATGATACTCTAAGGTTGAAATTTTGAATTTCAAATCAATACATGACTGCTCTGTAAAGGATTAAAGCTGCAGTAGTTTTTTTCTTTTTCTATTAAATAAACAAAGTTGTAATCATAAATATACATAGATTAGTGTGTAATTATGTCTACCAACAAATTGATGCATTCTCATAAACTCGGAGTCAATCCATTAAAAATACCCAGGAGGGGACGCTGGTTTGTGGAAGCTGCCATGTTTCCCCACTACTTTGACTTCAGTGGCTGAGGTGGGCATCGCTGTCCCACCTAACTGCATTTTATCTATGTGGCTAGAGACTGGCCACATATGTAGCATGTCAGAGACAGAGCAGAGAACTCACAGGCATTTGTGTGCTGCGGAGGCAAGTTTTAATTCATGTCTGCACCTTCAGACTCAAGATATGAAGGTTCATACTTGTTTTATCGTCTGAAAAGGAGTGCCCTTCACCAAAGAAGTGAAAACTCTAAGGAAGGAGACACCATGACTGCCATTCTGGATAAAATTTCATCTTCTCCCTCCTCACCTCCAGCCTTGTCTCCTGAACTGAAGTTAGGGCTCTAACACATGAAAATATGTACGAACATGCTTATTTATTTCTGATATTGTCACAATTACTTATTGTCAGCAAACTAGACATGTGCCTTCCCAATCTTCCATCTTATCTGACAGACACCCTCTCTATTTTTAAGATTAGGCTCAAAACTTTCCTTTTTGATAAAGCTTATAGTTAAGATCAGGTGACCCTGAACCCTCCCTTAGTTATGCAGCTATAGGTCTAGGCTGCTGTTAAACGGTGACCGTTTAACCAACCCCCCAAGCATTTAACCTTAACACATTTGTCTGCTGAGCAAAAGCTCCAATGTTCAATCCTGGGAGGAGACACAAGAAGGGTTGAGTTAGGGAGGGTATCTGGAGTAAATATATGCAGAGCTCTCCTGCTGTGGCACTCCCTTGTCACAAGGGAGCAACTGAAAGCAGCTTTGTGTTCTTAAAATCTCTTCAAGGAAACAAGGCCAGCTGAGTGTTCAAGGTGGAGGAAAGCTTTGAAAAAAGTAAACATGATGACAATTAAAGAAATGTCCATAGATTTATTTTTTGTGTTTACAGCACACTGAGCACATTTCTGTGTTTAGTCCAGCACACCAAAACATAGTTTGTCTCTTTCACCATAAGTCATGAGCAGTTGAAGGGTTTTCTTCTGAGTCTTGCTACTGTAGTACTTTTTCCACTTGTGTCAGACTTTATGGGAATACCCATGAGGTGGGTATTCTCTTGCAGTAGAATTCTGGATCAAGTTCAGGGAGCAGTCACCTGATAATGATTACAATAGTCCAGCCTAGAAGTAATAAATTCATGAATTATGTTTTCAGTAGCTGACACAGAATGTTTCTATTTTTTACCAATACTGAGCAAACGAATTAAGGCAGTTCTACATATTTGTTTAATGTGCACAGTAAGGGTCAAAAATGAGTACACAGTGTTAGTGGAGCTCAAGGTAATGCCGTCTAAACATAAGTATCTGGTTACACACCATGTTTCTAAGATTTTTAGGACTGAGGACTTTAACCTCAGTTTTGTCTGAATTTAGAAGCAGAGGTCCTCCAGGGCTTCACATTTTTAAGCCATGTCTGTGGTTTAACTAGTTTATTTGGATATGGTTTGGGGGAATCACATGATCTGTACCAGTAGCTCTTATATGTACCAACAGCTGAGACAATGAGAGTTATGTTATGTCATTGAGAGCCAACACCTTAAGGAGTCTTAACATTTTACTGCCCATGCTTCCTCTTACCCCTGACATGCCATTCATTGGTTATTGTGAGAAGGCACTTGATTGGAGCTGGTCACTGAAGAAGGCGAACCCTTCTACTCCAAGCTCTCTCTTGTCCAGGGAATGTGTGTAGGGTATGAAAAAACATGTCATGGATTGGTGCTTTACTACAGTGTTTTGGTAATGGGCTGCTACCCTGGCCAGAAGAATTGATCATTACTTTCTGGAAATGGGTGTGGTGAGCCCTGGACCTAAGGATTAGTTACTTCCCATCCCCAGTACCAAGAGCTTCAGAAAGGGAAGTCAGAAGATATCGAGCGAGGCACAGGGTGGGTCCTCCTCCCCCTGAGATTGTACAAATGGAGACATCCCATCACCAAGGAAAAACACAGCTAGCCCAGTTTGGCTAAGAAGATTAATTTTTACCTGAACGGGCAAAACAGACCCACAATGGCAAATGCCCCAGAATTGGATCCCAAAATCCCTATGAAAAGATTAAAACGTCTCCATTATATCAGGGTTTATCAAATGAAACTGGAAACAAAAAGTTGCAGCAGCACTAAGGACATAACAAAGATGACATGAAAATAATATGAAATGACATGATAACATGAAAAAATAATTTTCGCTTATCTCTGATGATAAATATTTTAGTGGTGATGGCTGATAGCAGTTCGTAGCCTCTTGTAAAACCACGGTAGTGTCTGGAGGGATGAAAACCATTCATTGTGATCCTGGAAAACAACACTCCCATCAAGTCAGAATCGTTTCAAGATAGGAAAGACCTGATCACTTGGAACAATTTCATAATAATTCCGAGTGACTTTTCCTCCTGAGGGAGAAGAAGCATGCCAGCACAGTGCCCACGGCAGCTTAACTGAGCCACTGGAATCGCTCACAGTTGGTTTCATGTGATTTTCAATTAGCCTCAACTGTATCTGGTGCTTCTAAATAAAGAAACTGATGGAAGGTTGGGTAATTACTGTGTGATCCTACACAAAACAATAACACCTGGTTTGAGAAACAGCAAATAAGATTCAGTTTACCTGACACGAGGTCCCACATTTAGACATTTTCTCAAATATCAGTTCATGATGAATGTCACCCTGGCAGATAAAATCACCAAACTTGTGTCTAACCCATCCTTGCCACCTCTCCTCCTCAGAGGAGTTTACGCGAGGCCAGCGGCTCAATGACACAGCGCCACCTCCTGTCCTTCATGTGATTTATTCCTGTGCCCAGCAGTAGAACACACAGCCACACTTAAACTGTTTCACTCAGATTCAGTTAATTGAATTGCTGATTTTATTAGTGCCAAAGTTAGCAAGTCAACAAAATCTACATTTCATGGGCTGACACACTGCAAACATGCACACACATCCATTTGATGTGAGTGTTTGCCATGAAGCATGCACTATTTTGGCACAGACACAAGCAAGTGCTGGCAACTTCCAGGAACCACTTACAACTGGTCAGGGATTACACACTCTTCCCTCACAATCCAGCTCACAATAACCTGCCAGATCATTGCTGACTCCTCACTAGGCCTGTGTGACTGGTAATTTAGCCAAACCTATACTTTAAATAGCTGAAGCACCAAGAGGTATCTGCTTGTTAAGGGGTGATGCATCAACCCTGTTTTGGGGTCCCAGACTTGGACTGTTGACTGTGAGTTTGTGGTGGCCAATAAGTTAAAAGAAGCAGTAACCTATTAATTACTAACCTCCTGTTATGGATCATTTCGCACTTTTAGCTGCGGTTTGGCTGTTTATACTGTAGTGTCTTCGTCCTGGCCCTGGTGTGTATTTTCATTGGAAAAAATATCCATCACTCTAAAACTTCTTAAAATAATTTTCTGTGCTGTTCATATAACCCCGAGGATGCCACTGTAGCTAGTGCTGGCAGAGCACATGTGAGCTAACCTACCTTATCTAATCCCCCAAAGCCTTGCTGGTATTTAGTCTTTCATCTTCATTTATGAGACGTTAGCACTGCGGCCTCACAGTTAGAAGGACATCTAGAAGGTCTGGCTTTGATTCCACCTTGGCCCGGGCCTTTCTCTCTGTGTATGTTCTCCCCGTGTCTGCGTGGGTTTCCTCCCACAGTCCAAAGACATGTACTTACAGGGGTTAGATTAATTGGTGATTCTAAATTGCCCATACTGTAGGTGTGAAAGGGAGTGTGAATGGTTGTCTGTCTCTCTGTGTTAGCCCTGCGACAGGCTGGTGACCTGTACAGGGTGTACCCTGCTTCTCAGCCTCTGGCAGCTGGGATAGGCTCCAGCACACCCTGCAACCCCGAACAGGATAAGAGGTGTTACGGCCCTAGCCAGGCCTGCTGATGTTTTCTGGCCCACTGGGGTGTGGCTTGCTCTCTCCAGCCTTGGTTGCCTCCCCTTTTGGCACAGCTGTTTGCTGAAGGAAGGATACGAGCTTTTGAAAATAAATAACACTGAACAATCTAAATTGTCGGTGCTGCCAGTGGCCCCGTGCTGCATCATACACACTGTAAAAGCCTCCCACACAGTGTGCCGCATACCCGCAGCCTCAGGCATGTGCACTGCTGATGGCAGGGTCCGACCATCCACACACTGCAGTTGACTGAGCTGAGCCTAAAGTTACAACAATACCTCCTTTCATCTTTGTGACCGTAATTGTGAAGCAGAATTTGTTGTTGATACACTTTGAAAACACATCAGATCTCAATGGGGGGTGTACTGCTATGGACTGGTTAATGTGACAGGAATGAAAGGATGCCACATCGTTTGACGGAAACTGAAATGATCAACCTACAGAGAGCTGAATTCAAAGACAGAAAGTGAAAAAAATGATGCAGCCGGCTAGTCAACTTTGACATGTGTGACAATGTCAGAGCATGCTCCTAATGAGATGATGGGTGGTGTTCTGGGTGATCTCCTCCCAGATCTCCAACAGGTCATCACTGATCTCCTGGACAGTGTGAGGTGCAACCCGGTGGCGTCAGGTGGACAAAAACAAAGAGGTTTTCTATTGGATTTAGGTCCTCCAGGAACTGCCTGCATACTCTCACCACATGAGGGCATTGTTGTCCACCAAGAGGAACCCAGGACACACTGCACTGGCGCTGGGCTGGAGGCAGCAGCTGTACTGGGTAAACAATAACAGACAGAATATAGCACAGCTTAAAAATGCTTCCATCTATAGAAGATTTTCAGATGAATGCATGTCATAAATATCCAATAAAATAACTCACACAAAAACGTCACAGGGACTTTTACATTTTCAGTTCTTTTAACCAGTTAATATTTAATATAAGGAAGTATTTTTGCCAAATAATTCTGTTTGCTACTTGATTTCATGGTCATCACTTAGAATGTACTGATGTCACTGGTTTGAAACTATAACTTCTTTTAAATTCATACAGCCAGACATCACTGCTCTCTCAACATGTGCCTCCTCTTTTATCCTTCAGGTGTCATTCCAGCATGAGTCCTACCCAGTGGTAGTAGCGGGGCAGGACATTGAGGGGTCAGCGGCAGCAGCAGCCATCGAGGTTGGTCCCTGTGGTAAGCAGCCACTCTCCAGGCAGGTGTTTCTTGTCCAAAAGCTGGAGGTTCGAGACCGACTGACCTCCTCACAAATCAACAAATTTGTTTTAATTTGTGAGGAGGTCAGTCTCACTGGTGCTTTCAAACCAGTGAGAGCATGCCCCGCCGAACCAACTCCAATATGGTGAGACAGAGAGACAGACTTTAATTATAAACTACAGACATTTCTGTCAGACAGCATCTGACTTCCAATAACACCACCCTGATGTCATAAATCTGCACTTGCTATTTAGCACAGCTTTTACACAGTTTATTGTAAGGCTGAGATGGTTAAGACGTGTAGCGGAGGCATGGTGGATACACTGAACAAAGAAGCTTGAATGTGGAGCTGTCAAGCAAGAGGGGGAAAAAAGCTTTGTTCAAAGAATACTAAGTGGTTAAAGTAAATTAAGGCAAACAATAAATAATTGAAAATTATGCAGTAAAAAAAGAACAGAGGTTAACAGAGGTTACTTTTTCCATCACCTGCTGGTTCTACTTAATCAGTCTTCAAAACAGGAACCGCTTGCAGAGGAACATCACAATCTGTGGGAAAATTATCAGACTGCCACTCAGGAATCTATTGTCAGTATATGAACTTTTAACATGTAGACTGGCACATCGGATCACCCAGGATCCTTCGAATGGCTTCCCTCAGGTCGTAGGTTACATTGTCCGGCATGTAAGACACAGAGAAGGAGGATGACCTTTGTGCCTAGAGCTGTTCAGCTTCTTAATATGTAATATGCAGTCCTATGCTGAATGCATGAATTATTTATTAGTATTAATATTAGCTGGAAATGTTGGACTTATTGAGTTGTATTATTTATTATTATTGCAATAATTATTAATCGTTATCTCTAGACTATTGGATACCTTTATATACTGTATACATATACTCTTTTATCATAGTATTTATTTACAATGTGCTGCTTAGGCTACTACCATTGTATTGTGCTGTGTACTCCAGGTGCCATAAATTGCTTCTCGGGGATGAATAAAGTTCTCAGAAATGTGAATTTATATCGCCAGGTGGTGCCATGCTGTTGTTGGTTTAGGAGGATTTTTTTTTTTTTTTTGGGGGGGGGGGGCGGCAGGCGCTAACAGCAGGCATTAAAACGTGTAAGGTGATAAAACAAGTTAAAATTGGTAAATATTGTAACTGGGCGGCTGGCACAGGAAAGCTAGCTCCTAGCTACAAGCTAACGTTAGCTTCTGCTCTCAAAGTTAGAAGTTTACGTTTAAACTCAAAATTCGTTCCATGACTGGCGCTCCTTTGAAGATTTAACGGTAATTTCTTTTGTGGAAGACTGAAACTCAAACTGCCGCAACGTTTTCCAGAGGACAGTTAGTGGAAGATATGGACGGAGCGATCATGGCGCGTAAGAGCAGCTACTTGGACTCAGCGATGGCATCCCGTGTGAACGGCGGTAAGTCTGCCTCATTTTCTCAGTTTTGTTTGTTTAGCTCTCGTTTAATCACTTATGCCTGTCTGTGAGCCTTATGAATTGCAGGCTATGGAGGAGGCTCCATCTATTCAAAGAAATCAGATGGTGTGATAGTCTTCAGATTTAGGCAGCACAACCACTTGGCTGTACTTGGGCATTTTTCACTGCAGATATTTTGCTCTGTCACTGTAGGAAACACGCAGGTATTAATACATACTGAGTACTGACGTTGACTCCAATTCACTTATGGGAGGGCCTGCTTTCATGCCTGGGTTTAATGGGATAAACAATAGAAGTGAGTCGTTAACATGTCTGCTATGACATGGTCTCTTGTACATATATGTTCGGTTAACAACAGGACAACATACTGAAATGTGTATAGAAACTTTTGTAGCTTTAGGAAATGACGCATATAAATAAATCTGACGGCGGGCATTACTAAAGAAGTAGCTGCAGTTGCTGCAGTTTTAATCTCACTGCACTTTTTATCTATTTTCCACAGATTCTGGTGACTTTGTGGTGAGGAGAGAGGTCACAATAATTGACTTCATGGCTTGCAGAGGTAAAAGAATGCCAGGGGCATTTTGTTACCATATAGACACATGTAAGTGGTAAATGAGTAGCTCTTATATAGCGCTTTTCTACTCTGACTGAGCACTCAAAGCGCTTATACAGCACGTTTACATTTACCCCATTCATACAAGCACTTCCATATGTAACTAAGCTAAGTGCTTGAATTACCGTAGATAACATTCACACACATTCATACTCAAACGCTTGCGTCGGAGAGCAACTTGGGGTTAAGTATCTTGCCCGAGGGTACATTGGCACGCAGCCTGGAAGTAGCCAGGAATCAAGTCACCAACCTTCCGATGAGTGGGGTGACCTGCTCTACCTCCTGAGCTACAGCCACCCCAGACATGTTCAGCCAGTACCACGCTATGAATATTTGTATTATTTCACTGGTATAAATGAGGCCACCGAGTTACTGCAGAGGTGAACGAGATCAGGACCTGTCTTGAGGATTGAAGGCCTTTTAAAAATGAGCATTAGTTGGAGAGGTCCAGGTGTTAACATCTGCTACAGATTCTTTAAACTTGATTTGAAGAAGTTATTATTTGAGCCCTTTTTAGTCTTAGGAATACAAATATGTAATCCTTGTACATTATTTGATAACCTATGCCTTTCTGGGGGATTATGGATTTATTTGTGATATTTAAGTCCTGAGCTAACTTATTTTCTCCTTCAGAGCACGTCGACAGAACTGCTCTGCAGTTTCTCCACGGTAAAGGCAGAGGCCCTCGTGACGGTCGAGCATATGATCGGTCTTGCAGAGACCGTCAGCTGGGAAACTACTCTGGAGGACCTCGGTCCAGGCTTGCCATTACTGAGAGAGACGCAACTATGAGTGACAGCTCTCAGGACATAAGC
>VUQK01019794.1:0-10904 GCA_015106715.1 Bujurquina vittata
CTGATTAGTCAGCTGATGGTTGACCAGCAGCATGACGCGAGCTGCAGAGAGCTAGCTAAAACTGACTGTATAGGAGTCGGTGGAGGATCTGATCAGCTGAGGCAGACTAGGATATGACTGATGTAAGAATGGTCAAAGTGCTCAAAGCTTTGTCACACTGAAGGAATTATGAAACGTGAATAAGTAGAAGAACTGTGTATGATGGTCTCTGTGTCCAAAGCCCAGTCACAGTAAATACAGAGGGATGCTTCTCTGCAGCACTCTGTGACCTCTGTCAGTACTAACTGCACACTTTATTTATTTACGGAAAATTATTAATAATACCCTCAGATAATACTCCATTACAGGTGAAACTACTACAGTACGGACGTATTATCAGCAAAGTTTCCAAAATTAAAGTTTTAGTTCCGTAAGCAGTTCCAGAGCAAATGACATCTTCAACCCAAGCAGCTGCCACTAAGCAAACATCAGTGTCATCAGAAATAAAGCGTTTTATTATTGTAAATTCCATTAAAACACACACAATGTAGAATTGGATTGGGGCTTCCTTTAGAGTTACAACAAAGACTGAATGTGAAGTAAAACTATGAGCCTGATTTTTGCATTTGTTGGTCGTGGATTCCATAATGAACACACAGAAGTTTTGCTACAATAATAGTCCCATACACTCACATATTTAGATTCATACATTCACATATTTAGAGGAAAACATAAGCGCCTACCTCCTGACTGGATTGAGGGACTCGCTGACAGATAAGCCCGGATGTGGTTCGTGTTTTCCACTTTGACTCAAAGGAGAAGTTGAGTCAGCTGTGAGCGGACCGCGGTGACGATGAAGATGAGTGCATCACTGCATGTGAGACAGACTGAGTTTCTCAACTCTGTCCCGAACAAGAAGCGGAGCTTTGAAAGTGTTACCGGAAATTAGGAAACGGCCCGAGGCTCTCATTGATGCATTGTGTAGCGTGGCCAGCAGGTGGCGCCACAGCCAGGTTCAGTCAGAGCGTCTTTCAGGATGACGCGCTGCTGCTCCTGCGTTTATTCTGGGGTTGTTCCATTCAATTTTTATGGTTTGAGGAAGCCGCAGAAATGGGAAGTTAAAATGCTTTAAATCAGGGCCAAAATTAAATCCTTATACAATCAACTGAAATATTTGCCATTAATCTCTGATGGGATTAACTTAAAAACATGCTCAGTCTCTCTTTATGCTGCCCTAACTCAACATCACCGCTGTTTTTAACGCTGACAGTTTTCCGAGGATAAATGATGGGCGTCATCATTTTATTTGACATGTTTTGATGTGTTCAGCGTCACCTGCTGTCGACTTTAACCCACCAGAAAAAAGCTGTGTGATAATGAAGATGTGAGGGTTTCATGAGAACAGGGTCAAAATGCTCTTATACACCTGAAGGTCCTGGTTCTTACGCTCGGCAGCCTCACGGTTGCACCTGATGCACCAGGTCATCTTGACCATGAAGATGATTCAGTACTTTTGTCTTCGTGCAGACTAAATGCAGGGCTAAATGCAAGTTCAGGGCTTTAACTTTTACACAAACTGTTCAGGAAACATACACGGAGGCTCAGAACTAACAATGTGAAATATAAAGACTGCTTAAAGATCCTTTGAAGAACCCATGAACACCAAATGCTCTTTCTTCCTTCCATTAAAATAAACCGACTGTGGTCCTGTGCACGAACAGTGTTACTGATGGCACCCATCCTTCTTCTGCTCATCAGATTCAGGATCTCTATGGGGCTGAATCCTGTCCCAGCTGTCACAGGGCTCACACCTGCGGTCTCACCAACCAACCTGACCCCATGTATGTGGAAGCCAGACAGAAATGCAAACTCCATACAGTAAGGCCCTGAACTGGATTTGAACCCAGGACCTTCTTTCCCAAATACCTGCTGCATAATCACGGTTCCTGTGGAAGGTTTGATCTCAGGAGGAATCGGAGGCGGTCCTGCACCTGCAGCACGCTGGTTTAAGAGACCGCCATTTATGATGGAGGATGAAACAGCAGATTTAGTTTTCAGAGGTATGGCATGTGACCTTAATGGCCATCTCTCTCTCTCTCTCTCTCTCTCACACACACACACACACACAGATCACACTGCAGCAGATTCTGCTTCATCAGCTTTATTTAGCTCAAGAATACATAGATGATAAAGAGTAAAAAGAAAACAGTATATAACCCTCCTCCGTGTTTGTAAATCATCAGGGGACAGAATGAGCAGATCCTGTGTGAAGGTAACAGCCCGAACAAAGTTTTTCACCGGGGAGAAAAGGCACAGACAGATCTGGAAGAGGTAACACGTTTGAAGAAAACGGCAGTTTCACAGGGGCACAGAGGAGCACACACAGGTGGTACGCGGCAGGTGTGGAAAACAACATGAAGATTGTGGCCAAATGAAAATCTCCAACATCAATATTTCATCAGACGCTGCAGGATTACTCATTTTATTTGAGGTAAAATTTGTTAGAAGTCATAAAATTCGATCTTAAGGACAAAAAAAAAAAAAGGAGAGAAAAACCTAAGATACTAGTGTTTCATCACATTTCTACCAGCTTATAAACAAGCTTACTCTACTGATGCTTAAACTAACGATAATGGCAAGTTAATCGATTATATATACTCAAAACCACGATAAAAAGGACCAATCAATACCAATCAATCTGCATCTTCTTTGCAGCTTGACCCCGCCCCCGGCAGGTCGCCCGCAGTCGCGGTGATGCGTCTGATCATCAATTTATCACCTCACATTAGCTTATAGGGAGTGTAAGAGAAGACGAAGCGCCCCGACGAGCGCCCCGGGGTAAAGATTAGACACGGAGGATAATCTGCGACGAACGGCGACTCAGGATCTGTAGAGAACGCGGGAATAAAACGAGCAGAACTTTAAAAAAGAAAAAATTACCACAAGTATATAAAAACAGGTAAAAATATGCCACTGTAATGACATGCCACTGATTCTCGCAAGTTTTTTTGTTGATTCTGAGCAGAAAAAAATGGAAGAGCGATTGATTTTTTGTTAGACGCTGAAGGAAGAAAGACAACGGCAGTTTTTGCAGACGCGGTTCTTCGGCGCTCAAACTGTGAGAAATTTAGCTGCACGTCTGTTTGTCTCACTGTTGAACCCGTCGGGGACGATTAATCTTTCAGATCATGAGGACAATTAGCACCACCTGCTGTTTCCATCAAACAGTCAGACCTCAGTGATGATTTCTCAGATTATTAAATCCCTGACGGACAGTAAATGATGGCCGAGGAGAATGGAGCTGCGGCAGGCTACAGAAAGCCGACTGGAGCATTTTCTCTTTGACTTTTCCCGCCCTGGAGCGGCTCGCCAGCTCTCTCTTTCACAGCATGAGATAGATGGGAAAAGCCAACACAGAGAGGCCGTTCCAGTTCGGCTACAATCAACGACCCGATGGCGTAGTGACACAGCGTGTGACAGTCTTTAATCTTGTGCGTGCAGGTCTGTATGTGTGCGCTCAGGATGCGGTGTTTGCAGGCAGATCCAAAGTCGACTTTCTCGCTTTAAGCAGTGACTCTTGACTGGCAGGAAATCCTTTAGGTCATTGGTGAGAGAGGCGGCGAGAGGAGAGGTGGGCGAGATACGAATATGTCCTTCATCAGAGCTGTGAGTGACAGAGAGAGAGAGGGAGAGGGAGGAAAGAATGCGTTAGGCAGGAAAATGATTGTTTACAGGTGCAACTTGTGTTTCTCTGATTTTAATGTGATATTTTCCTGAATGAATGGCAGCCACAGGTAAACACACAGGTTAGCCTGATTTGCTGAATGGGCGCCATCGCGTGCCCGTCTGAGTTTATCAGGCCTGAATTATGACGTACATAACTGGAAATCCCCTCTGAACCCTACGACATCGCCTCACGTGCGCCTCACGTGCACCTCTCGTGAAACGTAAGTGCACGTCGGTTCGGCGATTGTGACAAACTGCGCAGGGTTCCGAGGGGATTTCCCGTTACAGACGTAGGTCTGACACAGAAGCATAATTCAGGTCTGACAGTCTGCATTTATGATACGTCCCCCCTGGAGGGACACAAAGTCCCTGTGTGTGTGTGTGTGTGTGGGGGGGGGACTCTTGCTGTGAGGTAACCGTGTTAACACTAAAGCTGCCGACGCTTAGACCTCAAGGCAGGCAGAAGAGAGAGAAACTACCATCACTGATTTACAGTTTATAACCAGACTCATCATGTGATCATATCTGGATGAAAAAAGGAAATTTTTCACCAACAGCTGATTTATATAAATACTGCATTAACACACGAGTACAGGCTGTCCAGGAAGTACTGTGTGGAATACTTTTACTCCCAAACACTAACCCAACATGACCACTAGATGGTGCTGAATGCTGACTGTGACACTCATTAGTCTCTTATAACGATGATGATTTGAAGGCAGGCGGAGGTAAACAGTTCTCACCTGCAGTGTCACACAGTCCTTGCATGCCTCCTAAGACAGGGTCTCTGTCTGTGAGCAGGTGGCTCCGTCCCTCCGGTCCCGGGTCCAGGATCACATCCGGCTGGTCGGCTTCTTCCAGACTGTTCTGAAAATACAGTTTAACGTTTGGTCAGGTGAAAGTTTCCTGTTATTCCTGTTTTTCCTTCTGGAAGTGACTCAAACTGAATCCAAACTCATATTTTCAGAGATTCTTTCAGTTTTCAGTTTCACAACTGTTTTCCTATGGCCTGTTTCAGGTAAAGTTGAACACTGCATCATTACTAAATGAAGTCTGAATAATTGCCTTTAAGTGTCTGTAAAATCATCCGTCTGCTTTTCTTCCTCTTTACTCACCAGCAGTTTGTGGGTGAGGAGAAGTTCATCCTCAATGGAGGGATCCTGTTTCTGTCTCTGTTTAGGCAGCATCTCTTCATCAGAGCTGTGGGTCCTAAACCAGAGACGCAGAGGATGATTGTGAAACATCTGTTTTAATATCTGCTTTGTAGCTCTAGCCAAAAACTGTATGCCTACAATAAAAAGCTGGGGCTGAAGGTGGCTCTAAAATGTCCTGAATGGGCTGCCGTACAGAGAACAGAAACACGGCCTTCTCTCTGGCGCCTCCCTCAGGACAAATCTCACATTGCTCAGTTCCCATAAACTTTATTTTTGCAGGATCTTACCGTTTCCTCCTGGTTGCTGAGAATTTGGAGGAAGGGTTCTCAGCTTCCTCAGGCAGACTGCTGAGGAAGGTCAGCTGAAAGTCGTCGTCCATGGAGATGTAAGGAGCCAGCATGTCCAGATCCATCCCCTCCATGTCCTGAGAATATGCAGATGAACTGAACATGTGTTTCTGAAATGAATCTAAGTGATGTCTTGGTCCATGTTTGCGCTGTGCTCTTACCACCAGTGTATCTTTCTTCTGAGCATCTTCTGGCCAAAAGGCAAAGAACTTTTCCACCTCACTGGTGTCCATCGCCTCCTCCTCAGTGGGGCTCTGACACACAGAAAGACGACAAAGGTTCAAAGTGGATGGAGACACGGACACTGTGACAGATGAAAGAAGATTTAAAGCTTGTATTTACCTGCTCAGGTTCAGGTGAGGAGGCTGGTGAGGACGAGGATGCAGACTGAGGGGGAGTGATGGGATCGAAGATGGGTGCAAGGAGCTTTCTCAGCTGCGGGGTGCACAGTTCCTGAGGGTGCTCGGGTACCGAGTTTGGACTGGGCGGACTGGCAAAGGACAGCTCGACAGAACCTGAAAGAGGCCAAAAAAGATCCAAACGTTCACTCTGGATAACCACTCATGACATTCCCTCAGCTCTACATGCATCGGTTGCCGGTGCCTCTTCTGTGCATCTCACCTGGAGACAGCGGTACAATGGTGTCTCCTGCATCGGGAGCCAGCTGCAGAAGCTCCTCCGGCTTCTTCTGCAGCTCCACGGAGAGCTTTGCACTGCTGCTGGAATCCGAATCCACGTCTTCAGCCTCACTGGACGTGGCGCGGGCCTCGCTCTCAGGTTCAGAGCTGCACACGTCAACAGCAGTCGCGTAGTCCTCGTCTGCAGGTTCAACTTTAAGCACCTGACCGCAGCGGGTCTGCTCGATGGAGAAAACCACATCTGACTGCTCCACCGAGCTGCAGAAGAAGAAGAAGAAAAAGAAATGCGTTAAGATGAAGCAAATAGCAGCAAGATCCTGTGACACAACTTTTCTGCTTTTTAAAAGTACCTGAGTATGAAGTTGAGGCAGACAATGGCATCAGGCTGTGAAGTTTTGTTGTTGTACAGCACCGTCGCCTGAGTCTCCGCCCACACGTAGCCGCCATTGTTGGCCAGGAAACGGTACTGGCTGGTGCTCACCTGACCCTTGGAGAGCACTGCGCAGTGTGTACAGAAGAGAGAGGACCAAAGAGAAAGGATAAGGATGATGATGATGATGATGACGATGATGATGATGATGAAGCAGAACATCGTGTGTGCAGACTCACAAAGGAAACAAACCAGGCAGTCGCTCATGTTTTCACTTAAATGGTAAATGGACTAGTTCTTATTTAGCGCTTTTCTACTCTTACTGAGCACTCAAAGTGCTTACACAGCGCAATATTTAAATATCATGAAAACATTTTCTTAATGTCACTTTCAGCTGCTGGGACAAAACATTCTGGGTTCAAACGTGTCTGTTAGTCAAAGCTTCTGTATATTTGGACTGATTCAGAGTAGCTGCTTTAAGCACAGATGTGTTGAACTGAACGCCTGGAAGAGGACCTGCTCCGCCCTCATCCACACTCAAACACCAAATGTTGGAATTTCTTTTGGAGGTGCTTCGATCCTCGAGCAGATATTGGACTTTGCACTGGAGGTGTTCTGACATCATGCAGTGTTTCTTCTTCCTGGTGTAACACACAGACACACACGGGCACTCACGTGTGTGCAGGCTCTTGTTGATGTGATCCGAGTCGAGCGCGTGAAGAAACTCGAAGCCTGAGCGTCCAATCAGATCATCAGGTTTGTACCCTACCAGCTCTGTAACCCTGGAAACGAAAAGGAGAGTGAGAAAACAGAGATTTCTAGTCTTCCTTTGGTGTGTCTCCTGCTTCCCATCCACGGGGAGGAGGTCAAAGGTCGGGATCGGTTACATTGTTCGCCTCACCTGCCCTCGCAGTGGGTGAAGCGCAGGTCCATGCTGTGACGGGTGAGGAAGGTGCAGGTATCCAGAGGGAACTCCACGCTGGATGGATGTGGGATGGGCTCACACAGCAGGGTCATGACTCTGCCTTCGGGGGGCGATGTGGAGCCGCTGGCAAAAGGGCGAATGTGGCCTGTGCAGTGGAGGACCTGGAAAAGGAAGGCAAGGACTTTAAGGCTGGAGTTCAACGTCAAGTACATAGCGGTCCCTCTGAAGGAACTGAACTTTAAATATGTAATGTAATTAGTATTTTCTAAGGCTGTGTAAAGTGTGTTAATGATCTCAGGCTCTGCATTGGTTAAATTCAGAAAGAATAAAAACAAGAAAAACTGAAATGTGAGCTTGAATCCTTTAAATGTTTAGAGTTCCTCGTCTGCAGCGCCGAAAAACAGCCGACTCTTCCAGAGGTTTTAAAAATTAATGCAGCACATTAGTCGGGAATGTTACAAAGGGAGATGTGCCGCTGTGCAAGGTTAGGAGGCGTACACGTGAGAGCACGAACTGAAACTAATGCGTGAGTTTGAGCTCCTAAGTGCACTGTTTACAGTGTGCAGGGCCAGCTGCCAGAGATAACCTGAGCTTGCCGTATCACTTTCAGACTGGACTTTACGCCTGTTCCAGAACCTATTTTTACAAGGAACAACTTCAGTTTTAGAACCAGCCGTCCTTCACTTTGTGACACGCCTTCTGAAGGGGACACATTCTGCTCATTCCAGCTGCAGCTTTTACCTTTGGGACAGTTTTCTTGTGACTGGCTACATTGTGAATGGAAAACAGCAGATAGATGGAGCCTCCTGATGCCCGTGTTAAAGGTGGTTTCCACTAGTAAAAAGTAGCATTGGTAAAATGCAGCTGGGCCGGAGCCACGAGACTACAAACCTCTTCTATTTCAGCACCAAAACTGGGATTTGTTTTTCCACACCTGTCACTCAGCAGACGCCTGCAACAAGTCAAGCATGTGAGCCTTCACATGCGAAGGCATTACTTCTCCATCTTTTTATAACTTTGGCCAAGTCTAATATCAATATCCACATCTGTACACATGCATAAGGAAAAGCTTAATAGAGCCCGTTTAAGGGTTAAGTACACGCTGCAGCTGTACCCTTACAGAGTGTGTACTTTATAATTGTGCAGTATAAACAACACTGCATCCTGAACCTTGTCCCTCTCACTGCAGTTCACATGCAACAGGTATCAAAATCTGAGAGTGTGTGTGTGTGTGTGTGTGTGTGTGGGGGGGAGGGGGGGCATTAGCACTCTCGCCTAACATTTCTGGCTTCAAAAAGCTAACGTTTAGGCAGCCAAAACTGTAACATTGAGGCTTTTGAATGAAAATCAACGAGCGATGTAGTGTAGCAGGGGCCATCTTTGATATACAGTCTGTAGTTTTAATGTTGAGGCTAGATCGAGGTCTGAGGTTAGCAAAAGTCAGTGTGAATCCTCAGGAAGACAGATCAATGAACTCTGAGATTACTGTGTGTGTGTGTGTGTGTGTGTGTGTGTGTGTGTTTAACGCAAACCTTCCAGGTGGCAGACTTGATGTTGACGGTGCGCCCCCTGCTGGTCAGTGTGCTCTTCATTCGCAAAAAGAAGTTCCTCTCGCTCGTCTGTTCTGTCCGTGATTTCTTACTCAGCCCTGAAAACAATACCACTCTGTTTACTGCGGTTCATGACAAAACCGTCCCTCACCTTCCAAACACAATCTTTGGTCAGTAAAAACAAACAGAGACAACACAAAAGCACTAAATTCAGATCTGTATGTGTGTGTTTACCTGGACGTGGAGTCAGCAGGTCTCTGAGCTCTTCCTGATCACAGGGATGAACAAAGTCATAGATACTCTGACCCAGCAGCTCCAGCTGTGGAGACAAGAAAACCACCAGAGCTCTGAGTCACAAACCAGAACTGATGCATCGCTGTGATTCAGGGAGGCTCAAACACACAGGCGCTCCTCAGCTTTTAAAAACATAGACATGTAGTTTGTAAACCTGACATGTTGGGTAAAGGTTTGTACTCTCTTCTTTAATCTGTGTGCAGCAGTGATTTTATTACCCCCTGACTCTGCCGCCTGTCGGCTTAAATCATCGCAGCTCTGGGCCTCAGTGAAAACTTGCTATAGTCTAACCGTGTGTTTGGCCTGAAACGCAGCTAAGAATAGACTGAAGGAATGAATCCTTCCTCCTGCTCGACTCTCACAGACACACACAGGGAAAAACTCTTATCTAAAGAACACGGGAACAAACTGGAACCGTGATGCAGGTCAGCAACAATAAACATCAGCCATAATGATAACGCTCTTGTGTCCAACGAGCACCTCTGGGCTTTAATTGTGCACCCTGCAGCAGCGTTATTACAGTCCTCTGAGCGCACACTAACACACTGTCATTAACTGAAATACAAACTAGACAAAACAATAACAAAAATATACTTTTGCAGAGCTGCTCATCATCTGCTGTGGATCAATAAATCTGACTTTATGTTAAATAAAGGTGGGTTATCACATAGTCCGTCACTCTGAGCTCATTAATAAAGTGACAAACTGTTCTTGGACTCAAGTCCGGGTGTGCTGTGGGAGTTTGTGCCAGCTGTGTTACAAAGTTACATTCATGTATCAATAAGTACGAGTTCCCCAAAATAAAATCCTTCTGTCACAAAGAACCCCGTTTGTTAGCACAGTTAGACGGTGACTGATCTTCAGATCAACTGAGTTTTTTTTCTTATGTGAAGCAAAGCACCGAACCATCAGCGTGAGGAAAAAAGCTACCCTTCTGATGGCCTCAGCTGGACCGAGAAACACCCCGAGTCCCCCGCTCCAGTCTGTCATCTGTCAGGAGAAGTTTGGCAATGCCAAGAAAGCTGAAGAGGGACTTGGAAACCAAACACCCCTTCTGAGTGAAACTTGGCTACTTCACAATGGTGCTGGAAGTGAGCGAGATGAGCACAGACTGTGCAACGGTGTCTGAAGGAGGCTGAAAATACGCTGCAGAGTGGCTACCAATGGGCTGCTGGAGCGCCGCTGCCTGACAACACAATCAGGAGGACTGACGGGACAGGCGGGAACACGGGTCACTTTACAATACCACGGTTACGGTTACAGTATGACTGAACACCTATGGAGCGAGGGACGTCACTGAGGTTAAAGCACGAGGGCAGAGGAGGTTTGACAGCTGCAGATCCATAAAGTTGTCCATTTATTCGAGGCCAGTCTGTGGAAGCTCTGGCAGGGAATAGTTTGCCTGGTTCAACACAGCCTACGACACAGCTGCATTATCTTCCCTGCCTCGAGCTATAAGCAGTACTTGGCTTGTTACACAAAAATCAATCAACAAACACTGGATTAAATGTCCCGGACACGCCTGCGCAGCACAAAAACAAATGCCTTTAGACTTCAGGGCTGTACAGGAGAAGAGTTTTCCCACGAGGCTCTGCCCATAAAGCTCATCATCATCATCATCATTTACAAGCATGTGATCTGTGTGTGTGTGTGTGTGTGTGTGTCCCATCGTACCTGTGTGATGCCGATGTGTTTATTGACGTTCTCTGTCAGGTAGATCATGTCTCCCTCCTCAGTCATCACCATGATGAAGCCAGCCAGTGCCTGAGGATAGAAAGCGTCCATCGGATCTTCGTCCTTCTCCTCCTCTTCCTCCTCCTCCGTCTCCTCCTCCTCTTCCTCCTCTTTAGGCTCTTCTTTCTGATCCTTACCTGCCACAGAAGAAAACAACCAGGTGATTATTATTACAGTAGGTGGATCA
>VUQK01019795.1:7015-27042 GCA_015106715.1 Bujurquina vittata
ATAACAGGGTGCTTAATACGCCACTGTTTTGTAAAAAAAAAAAAAGAGAAATTTTTTTGCTACATATAGCTAGAGTAGAAAAGCACTATTTAAGAACTAGTCCATTTATTGGGGCTGAAGTCTATGGAAGCTGGTTTCTGCAACTGGAAAAAAAACCCTCTTCCTGTTTGACAGAACTCAGTTGAAATTTTGAGTTATTACCTCAAAGTTTAGCTTAATAACTCAAAATTTCAAGTTATTTTCTCAATTCAGAGTTATTAATTTTGCGTCGGTAAGTAAAATTTTTGAGATGATAACCCAAAATTTAGATTATGGATGGAATTTCTTTTTTTTGTTGTTGTTGTTTTTTTTTGTTTTACTGGCAGAAACAAGCGTCCATAAAACTCAACCTAGGTTTACAGCAGCAAACCTATAAATCTATATAGCGCCAAATCACAACAAACAGTTGCCCCAAGGTGCTTAGAAGCACTGACCTTTAGAGGAGTTAAGGTGAACAGGATGGAGACCATAAACAGTACAAAAGATGGGCGTGGCTTCTGCATCTGATAAAACCGGTATTGTTTTCTTAATGGCCAGCAGGGGGCGATACCTTTGTTTGCAAGAAGTATGTGAGAAAATGATCGTCAGTTGCTAGTTTAAGGTCACGCTGAACGAAAAGGGAGTTAATTTTGTAAATTATGATCATTATAAGAAGCAGGCTCGAGCTTTAGCCAATGCCTCTGCAGTATCCTCGGTTTCTCGAGCCTCGAGGCTTCATAGCGAGACATCACAGTCACCACATCCATCGTTCACACCGTCTGGGATTCAAACTAGATTCATTTCATGTAACTTTGACCTAAACACCACAGATTAAAACCCATCCTAAACCTCAAACTGCAGCTAAGCTGAAAGCAGAGCAGCGCTCTCATTAAGTTGCACATTTCTGTGCGAGTACAGTAACAATGGCAAAGTCCTTAAATACAGAAACAGTTGGGTGACCGAGCAGGAGCCAAACAAAGCAGATTTTTAACCACACTTCCACTTCTGTCCAAAGTAGGCAGTTAAATAAAATCAGGTAAACCTTTAGATAATGTATTTATAAAATACTTATAACAGAGACCAACTTGTGTCAAACTTCATATTCATGTAACTGAAAGACTTCAGGATTTAAAACTCCCACCAAAATGGTTTAAAACATGACCCACAGCTGCAAACAGACTGTGAGTCACAGGAGGTGTGCTGTCAGAAATGGATAATTGTGTTAAGTCAGTGAGCATAAAATATATACACACAGTTTTAATTCACCCCACTTCGGGTGCACACGAGGGACTTTTCGTATATGACGCAGTCCCTGACAAATCGACACTGTGTCGAAATCACTTTGCTGGCTCCTCTCTTTTTGAAGCGGTCGGTACAAAGTTGACCGACTGATAACATCTGCTTGTATCTATTGCAGCTTCAGCAGTTTGTAACTCGCTGTCAAACTGTGACGGCAGCATCCAGTCAGTGTGTCACCTATCCACACAGGATATGTTCAATTAGACGTAAAACTGTTTGCACCCTTTGTAACAGTGCAAGCCTGTAGGGAAGGAAACACTTTTTAACAACATAGGAAGTAGAATTAAACACACTCTTCATATTTTTGACCATTTCAAGTCTCAGTTCCCTTCTGACTTGCACAAATGCGAGCTCGCTGCTGGTGATAACGTCGCCGCCTCGCCCGCTCTAAATCTCCTCGTACTGCCGCCTCTGAGGTGATCTACAGCCGACGATACTGGAGGGAGTAGAGGAGAGGGCATGTTCTTACGAAGATGAGACAAAGTGACTCTGAAAAGTGGCACATTGCTCTGAAGTAATCTGAGTAATCTACGATACCTGACGGGTATCATTCCCAGCACTGTGAAGATGCTGGCGAATGTGAAGACGAAGCCTGGGAACCAGTCCAGGGTCCCCTGATAGAGCTTAGTGAAAGCCGGGATGTACGCCAGGCCGGCAAACTTCAGAGCGAGCTGCAGGGAGGTGAGCGTGATACCTGAGAAGACAGAAAGAAGACATGAGGTGGTGGAAGACAAAGAGAGTGAAGAGAGAAGTTGTTCTTTGTTTAATCTATACAATACATGGCTGACATTTCAAGCGGATGACAAGAGGAAAAACCCAGATAATAAAGTAACCTGTTTCTGTAATCACCTGGATACTATGTGTGTGTGTGTGCGCGCGTGCGTGTGTGTGTGTGTGAGTTTACTGGCGCGTGACAGAGAGGGAGGCGGCATGTCTCTCTGGCTTGTTGCAGAGCAGGCTCTTATAAAAAGTGGGTCATTGTTTACCATGAACCAGCCTTCCTCTCCACCCTCTCTGCGTTGATGCACCACAACTGCATGTCACGAAATTGTGTTTTGTCCTGTCTCTTGATGCTCTCCTTTCCTCTTTGCACACCCCAGCCCCACCCCTCCTCCAGCCAGTCACAGAACACGGCTGCCCCTCCCTGAGCCTGGTACTGCCATTGGTCTCTTCCTGTAAAAAGAGAGTTCTTCCTTCCCACTGTCACCAAGTGCTTCTTTGAAAAGTCTTTTTTTAGCTTTTCCTTCTGTTTATGCATTACAACAAAAAGCACCTTGAAGCAGCCATTGTTGTGATTTGACGCTGTATAAACTGAATTCAAATGGACTGAATTCAAACAATGGTGTTGCCACAAGCCTAAATGTGCTCATGCTGAAAGGGGGGGTAAATGTAAATGCAAATAATAAAAAGGTGGCTTAAACCCTACATGTTCTTATCTTTAAGTAAGGTCTTTGGTCCTTGCTTTCTTTTGGGGCAGCGTGATAGCATCAAGTATGTGACACATCAAGCATGTGAAAGCTGACAAACCTGCGTAACAGGGAAGGGACAGGTGACACAGCAGCTTTTAATAACAACACTCTGATGACACAGTAATTTATCAGACGCGCTAAACCTAAACAGGATTGGTGAGGATTTATTTCCCCCTGACCTGTCAATGACCTTAACACAGCAAACCTAACTTTCGGGAAGCTGTATTAACTGTTCAAAGAGCTTCTTGAACACAGGTTGTGTACTCACCATATGAAGAAGCTGGAACCTGCTGCGAGAGCAGGGATCTGATTGTGGTCATCGGGATGAGAGCAAACAGGGTGAGTGCACGAGCTGCCGAAAAAGTTCATCATTAACATTTTGCTCCATAATGAATTCTTCAAACCTTCATCCTGCCAATACCGACCACAGCTACGCAGCTACTCCTTTCTATCTCAGATGTGTCGCCCCCTGTTATTTAAACAAGTTTAATTTTTAACCCAGACGTTCTTTCTTTAAAACAATGTCCCTATTCAGAGGCAGAGGACACGGGTCACACGTTCATAGGCAGCACTGGCCTAATTTTGCTACAATAATAATTGTCTCATTAAAAAACTAGTTCCAAAATGAAACTTGAGCTGACATTGCGGACGTCACCACAATGTCGGTTTGGTTTACTTTTTTAAATGTTGCCTGGACTTCCAGTAAGTTGAGAAGGGGAGACGCGCTGACTGTATTTAACTCTCGAGACTGCGGAAACGGCCGTCTCGAAGCTTCGTTCACAATGGGACTTAACAAACTAAAGGGTCAAGTTAGCCACGTCCATCTTTTCTACCATCTATGGCTTTAACAGAAAAAAGGAAAAAATACAAAATGATAGCCTAGAGCCGGCTCACTTAGCTTAGCTCACAAATATCATTGTAAGTGAGTAGAACAACAAGCAAATTAAAATAACAAACAAAACAACAAACAAAAGTATTTAGCCAAAAAAGATGAGTGACAACAGTTTGATGCGCGTATTTATATTGCATTCAGCTAGCCTAGTTTTGACCAAAGCGATAAATAAATAAATAAATAAATATTCACCTCGGAAATAAACCTTCTGCCCCTGAAATAGAGAAATGCCCCTTTTACATTAGCACGTCACGGAGCTTCAGCTGAGTCAGCTGGTTGCTCCTACTAGCATCAAGCATCAATCGAGTGTACAGATTCGTCTTAGCCAACCCTCAGCAAGGATGCAGATGAATCTAAAAAAAACCTTATCAAGCTGAATTTATTGAAATCACTCCTGGGTGATTTGGTAAAACTAAATGTTATTTTATTTATTTGAACTGCACTGTGTGCATAAAACACACTTCCTGTAGCACAGGAAGAGAAAACTAAGAAAAAAGTGTTCATGGCTCCTAGTCACTCCCAGTTCCTTGTTTTGGTTCCTGTATTTTTGTGATTTAGGATGATAATTTAGGTCTGACGTAAGTTCAAATGAACAGCTCGGCTTTTAACACAGACTCAAGAGTTTTACTTGCTGAGTCAAACCTTGAAAACCAACAAAACATAAACACCGATTTTTTTTCTGTTTGCTGTGCAAAGTGAAAATAAAATAAGGAGTGGAATCTGAACACGCAGCTCTTCTGGGAACTACATCTGATCTGGCTTCATGTGAAAGACGGATTGGGCGTTTCTTTTATCTGTTACATACAGCAGTGATATGCCTGGGCCTCTGCTGCTTCCATCTTCTCAAATCAGGAGAGAATATCTTTTATTTTGTCTCTTTGAAGATCATGGGAGAAACAGAGGCATGCTTCCATATATTTAATGGCCTGTGGGGATGGCATGAACCTGCCTCTAAATCTGCCACAAACTGCAGGTCAGTCAGACACTCGTTCTTACCGAGGTAGAAGGTGAGGGTTGTCGTTACAAAGGACATGAAGTAAATGCCGAAGGCAAATGACAGCATGCCAATCATGATCAGCGAGGTGTCGCTGCAGCAGCGTCGAAACCCAATGACACCGAAGTAACTGGTAAGGAAGATCCCACAGCCTGCTGCGTTCCCGTAACCCACCTGGAGGAAGAAGAGAGGAGATGAGAAAAAAGAAGAGAGAGAGAGAGACAATACTCTATAGACTGCGTGATTGGCATACACAGCATAGCATAACCTGCAAAGCTGGTTTCATACCATCCTTTCTGCATCAAACCACAAAAACAGGCAGTAAAAAAATTACCAGAGTGGCATCCCAGCTGAGCGGTGCTTTCAGCACAAAGGCACCCAGTACCTCCATGGCTCCGCCCACCGCAATGTCATACAGGATGGCAGCCACAAACAGCAGAGCCACGTTCACCCTGTTTATCCCAACGGGAGGCTCGATGACTGGGGTGTTAGTGGAGGCGTGAGACAGGAGGTGGTGCTTTTCATCTGGCTCTCTGTTGCTTACGTCTTTCACCTTTAAGATGAACCATATAAAAGCTCAGTCAGGTGGTAAAGTGAGTACATATGGGCAAAAGTGAAAGCAGAACATGAAAAATATGGTTCTGCCTGTAAGACATATAATTAGAGATTAACTAGATTGTTATCACAGTGGACCAGATTTATTTAATAGGGCCTCATATTATGTTGTTCCTTATGTTCTGTCATAAATCTACTGTTACTGTTAGCGTCATGGTGAAGTCAACAAAAAGCTATTTTTGGTTCTGTATCATGTCCGTAAGATCAGTAATTCCTAACATGGTCATCTCAGGCACACAGAACCCCTCTGCTGTTCTCTGTGAGGGGCAGCCAATCAGAAGAAATGTAACTTAATGACGTGTGTGTGTGTGTGTGTGTGTGTGTGTGTTAGATAGAAAAGATGCACAAAAAATAAAACACATGGCTACACTGTACCCCCTCTGTAATGTCCCACTTGCACACACTGACCTGCAGCAGGAATATGGAGTGTAAGAGGCAGAGCACATGCAGCAGGGTGCTGACAATGAGCAGGATGGTCCCGTTCCCCAAACTGGAGCTGTACAGATGGAACAGATGGCCAGAAATGAGGCTGCCCACCAGGCCTGCTATCCCATACAGGAGCTCCACTTTCATCAACACCTGCGGGGGCCACAGGCATTACTTCTTTTAATACAAATCACTTTAAGTAAACATTATCATTATATTCTCACAGTCAAACACAGCTCAAGCCCACACAAAGTTGCTCCTGACTGAAAATAGCTGATTTTAAGCCTTCCACGGGCGCCTCTTGCAGAGCTAAGCACCTGCATGCGCGCAGAGACACTCACCTTGGAGCGATCGGTCGCCGTGGTATCGAGCGAAACCACAGTCATCACACCGGGCCAATAAGAGGTGAACCCGCCGGAGAGCCCGAAAAGGACCCCCGCCCCGTACATCACCTGCAGCGGGAGCTGGAGAACGACCACCAGGAGCAGACTGAGCCTGGACAGCAGGTAACCCGTAAGGGGCGCCACGATGGGTGCCTTTCTCCAGCCGCGGTCGCTTAATTTGGCCAGTAACAGCGCGGGTAAGATGGGAGTCAGCTGGATGATGAGGTTGTTGGTCATGTAGAAGTCGCTTATGGCTTTCTGCTGGGCGTCCTCCGTGGAGTGACCCGGGTCGGTGGCGTTTGCACACCGGTCCTTGACCACCATCTGCAGCGCGGTGTCGAAGAGAGTGCTGCCCAGCTCCTCGAGCACGATGATCGGCGCGATTTGCCGGAGCAACGCGAAGGCTGCGTGAAACCAGGTCGGTACCACCATGATCTGGATTTGTAACTTTTTAAAAAGTAATGATCGGCTGAGTCAGTAGCAATAAGTGAAGGGCGTGCGCGCTTGTGCTTCAAAGTAAGCAGCCTGACCGAGAAAACACGCCCACTTCCTCATCCTCATCAGCTGGCTTCAGTGAACTGATGTTTGAGATTTGGGGAACCACCTTCTGTCCAAAGCCTCTGTGGCTATTAGTTCACTTATATCTAAAAAAAAACCAAACAAAACATCTATTTTTTGCATTTGTTGTGGCGTTTGGGATATAAATTATCAGTCATGCGACTTTAGAATGTGAAAAATGGTGGAAAGGGCACCACCCATGTAATTACACTGGGCCAAATCCTTTAAAATCCTATGAAAAGCTGTATGAAAAGTGGATATCACAACAACCCATTTAAATATTATTGCTGGTTCACTTTCTCAGCTGAAGGTGAAACAGGAAGCAGGTAATCCTCTAACTGGAGAAACCTGAACCAGGAAACATTTCATTTCTTTCCAATAAATGACGGTGACTGCAGCGCTTGTGGACTGATTTCTGCTAGAAGGCTCTCTGTTGTATGTTGCTTGAGATTATTTGAGCTGAAGAAAGTGCATTCAGAGTCAGGTTCCCACAAGCTCAACAATTCACCAGCTACAAGGTACTTTCATAAGCTGCTGCTCAGAGCCCACAGATCAGATGCCAAGGGAGCGTTTGCTTGTTGATTGTGAGCCCCATAATGAGACAAACTGAAACACGAAAAACTCATACTGATGTGTTTTAAAAACATAGTAATGTAACATTTATACACTCCCAGACCACATCATTAGGTACATGTTAAACTGTTTCTTAATGCAAATATCTAATCCTCCAACCACTTGGCAGCAACTCTGAATTTAGGCATGTCGACATGGTCAAGACAGCTTGCTTAAGTTCATACCGAGCATCAGAATGGGGAAGGAAGGTGATTTAAGCGACTTTGAACTCAAATAATTACTTGTTACAACCAAAGACTGCAGAAGAGCAAACCTTGGTCGAACCTTGAAGCAGATGGGCTACAGCAGCAAAATGGGATGCCAGAAGATTAGAAAAACTTTGCCTGGTCTGATGAGTCCCAATTTCTATTGTCCCATCTTATATCAACTGTTCAGACTGGTGTTGGTGTAGTGGTGTGGGGGATATTTTCTTGGGACACTTTTAGTCCCTTAGTACCAACTGAGTATTGTTTAAAAACCACAGACTATGTGAGTATTGTTGCTGACCATGACCATCCTTTCATGGCCACAGTGTACCTGTCTTCTGGTGGCTGCTTCCAGCAGGATAACACACCATGCCACAAAGCCCACATCACCTCAAACTGGTTTCTTGAACACGACAGTGAGTTCACTGCACTCAAATGGCCTCCAGTCATCAGATCTCAATCCAATAGAGCCCCTTTGGGAGGTGGAGGAACAGGAGATTTGCATCATAGCAGCAACCGTGTGATGCATTCAGAGGAATGTTTCCAGCACCTTGTTGAATCTGTGCCGTGAAAAATTAAGGCAGTTATGAAGGCAAAAGGGGGTCCAACACAGTAGTAGAAAAGTGTACCTAATGAAGTGTACAATTGGTGAGTGATACAAGTTTAAAACTGAAAACACATGCAAATGAACCACTCAGGAAGCCCGCATGTACAGGTTTTGTTTTTAATGAGAAAATATTCATAATATGTATAGTAGGTGTGTAACTGTGAGCCTTACATGAGCTATAAAATAACAAAGCAGAGTATGAGCATACAAGTGGTTAACATAAGAACGGTGGCTATACTGTGTTTATATTGTATAATAAGATTGCTTTATCACACACACACAGGCGGTGTGAGTCCCACACTGGAGAAGCTCTGGTGCTTCTGCAGGGTGCAAATAGGCTACCAGCATTAAAAATGATAAATAAAATAATTTCTGCACCATAAATTCAAACATCAAAAGCATAATAATAATAATAATAAATCACACAATTCAAAGACTCCTCTGCATGTATCTTTCAAAAGCGTGTCTACTTCCAGCCTGGATGAAAACCTTTTCTGTCCTGTTGTCTTTTAACCTTTTAGTCAAAAAATAATCTCATATCAGCATCAGAAACACTGCACCTCTGCAGCATGTCGACACACTTTCTGCTCCACCGCAAAAACACCTCAGTCTCCTAAAAAGGACTTAAATGGTTTTAAAAGAAGAACCAGGATGATTCTGTGGAACATATATGTGGGTGGTTTTTTTGCCATTTGTTTCAGGGATAGTGGAACTGGACACTGCAGAGGCACGAATCCTCGGTTTTCACTTTTGTTTATGGCATTCCTCGTGCTGCGTTTTCTTCATAAAGCACATCACAAGACAGCCCAGTGAAATGCAAAGAGTGACTTGATAAGTTCATTACTGTGAAGAGTTAGTAGGCATCCAGCAATTAAATTTTTGTTTTACCTCAGTGTACATTCAGTATGTTTGAAAGCAAAAGAGAGAAGTCGCTGCCTTGCTGAAGGACACTTGGACAGGTCAAAACTGTGACTTTTGGTTTACAAAAACACTTTTCTCTTCATGCGCCTCAGATCCGGATGCAGAAACTAATCTCACAGGCCATGACAAAGAAGTACAATCAAAAGTTGGTCAGAAATAGGTTCTATTGCCAGTTTGACACATTTCTACTTTTCATTTCAAAATAAAGACAGCCGTTGCGGTTGTGTTTAAGTGTATTTACTGTTTGAATTTTGAAGCTAAATCCTGTTTCGTCTCTACTAAACGAGCCAAACTGTCATCGCTTTGTATTATTCCAACACTTTAACACTTCAAAAGAGAAAATCATGTCTTCCTGCAAAATTCGAAGTCATAATACATTTAGTAAAAAAAAGCAAAAACTCACAAGCCCAACATGCAGCACAGGTCTGCTCAGCTTCTCAAAAGGCCTTTCTGTTTATAGCTTATTGCCTTCTTTTCGCTGTGCTTTTTTTAGTTTAGGAAAGGAGTGTGAGTCCATTCACACGCTCAGTTCGTCTTAAAAAGACACAAAGAGCTCAGGCTTTCGGATCTTCTCTACATAACATTTTGGTAAAACAAATTTTTATAAAAACCTTTTTTACTATTTTTCATCAAACTTTGTCCTTGACTAGCAAGTAGATACAGATGTTCATAGGTCAAATACACAGTCCTACCTCAGTATAATACATGAAACAACTGCTTACACCAGAAAGCACAAGTCAACAAAGCGATGCAGCCAACAAAGGTAAAATAAGTGATTTTTTTTTTAGAATATAAAACCCCTGACCCAGCCCTTTAAGTAATACACACATGGACTCAAATGGTGCAAACATTACCCTGCCCCACATTTCCTTCTGTTTATAGACAAACGTCCTACCTAAGGTGGTTGCTTATTCCCTCTAAAGTCTACTGACGGTGTATTACAGGATAGGAGAGGATAAGATACATACGGTGCACCAACAAGCACTGACGGTCTAAGGCAAGTTTAGTTTTGCTAGGGTTGCAAATTTCCTCACTAGCGTTTAACAAATAAAGGATGCTGCCCCTCAACCCGACACTTAAAAGTCAGTAAAGACGCCTGACAGGAAGGCAAAAGCTCCCGGCAAGCATGTCAAACTTGTGTCACATCTGCACTGTGTGTACTGTGGCATTATGGGTTCTAAAAGTGACGCTTTAGGGCAACCTTTTGGTTCATTTCCTGGAAAATAATGGAGCTTTCCAGCAGTAATTCCAACTTTCTTTTGTTTGATTTACCGCACCTGCTTATCTTTTGTATCGTCCTCTTGGTTAAAAGCTTTCCACACTTTCAGAAGATGACTGTGGTTATTATGATGCACGCACAGGTGAAAACCTCCATCAAAGAGTCTTACCTGTCAAAATAAAAGCTTTAGATCTTATTTGAATAATAGCATAAAGGTGAAAAATCCTATGAATATTTCAGTCATGTAGCATCTACCAGCCACCAAAAACACTAAACGTCGCTCTAAAACCACCATAAAACCCCTTCATGGTGTCTCTTCCATCACTGATCACCTTCAAATATCTCCAACATGCTCAGCCGCTTAACATACTAATATACCTTCAATTTTCAGGTCCAAAAAGCATAACTTTAGGCTCTTCATCACCTGACCCCATTGGTTCTCACCAATGGGGTCATTTGAACTTCAGGATAATTAATAAAATAAATATTTTCTTTCCTCCTGTGTCCATTTTCCTTCAGTCTCTTCCTCTTCCGTCCTTTTTTCCACTTGGCCTATTAATTGTCTCTGAAAGGAGCTGTTTACTCCTCCTCTTCCTCTTCTTCCTCCTCTTCTTCCTCCTCTTCCTCTCCTTCCTCATTGGCATAGATGCCGGCTTCCCACTTCAGCGCCATGTCACTTTTCCTCCTGGTGACACGAGTGGCCTCCAGAACCTGATGAATACAAAGCAGCCAATCAGATGCAAGCACACAAGAGCAACGTAATCATAAGTAAAACACATGCTTCACCCCGGCTGAATTAAAAACACACACCACAGTGATTTTAATATAGCATGCAGTGTACGTCAAACACCGAGGGTGCACGCTACTAATCACTTTAATGAATTAATTACCAACACAAAGAGCGCCTGCAGTGTTTGACAATAACAACAAAAGTAACTTTATTCCATTTCAGGGGAAATTCATGCTTGAATGCCGCATTTAATGTTTCCAGTTGTTATGACGGAACATATTCGGACAAGGCGGAAAGATTTGTTTGTGATTTGGAATCCAGGGCAGCTGAGGGCAGGGTGAAGGTGATCATTGTGTGTTCTAGGTGATGATGCATGGACATGATTTTCACAAAGCTCAGGTAGAGGCACTGTTGTAACAATCACGTCACTGATGATGAAAAACACATCCACTGCAAGTACCATATCTTTTCACATATTTACACATTTTTGAATGGCATTTAAAAACACGTATTATCATTTATTTACTATATAGCCTAGGGTGAAAAACACCATCATTTAAAATTGTTATATTTTAAATATTTAAGTTTTTTAAGTTGACACTGTACACATTTGGCACACAGAATGGAATGTGTGAGTCAAAGCTCACACCAAATCCATGGACAAGCACATGCAGCACCAGCACCACAGAACAGAAAAAGAAAACGAGCCTACAACCAGACCTGGGAGCAGACACCAAAACACACGTGGGTTTTGTTCAGAAAGTGCCCTGTCTACGGTTTCTGCACTGAAATAACACATTCTCATCTACATTTTCTGCACGGGTTTCATTTCTAGAAGACTGACTGAAGGACAAACGACAACAACAAAGTGGAAGTGGAACTCTGGAATTGGGCACTTTCTCTTTTGTATGTTGGGCTCAGAAAGTCAAGATCATTATGAATAGGCAGTTTCTTCAGCTGATATGCTACACTTCTGTGCAAAGGTTTTAGGTAATTAACATACAACCCAAATTCCCAAAAAGTCGGGATGCTGTTTACAATGTAAATAAAATCTCACAAACCCGTATTTCACTCACAATAGAGAATGCATAGAAAACATGTGTATCACAAAAACGTGTCACCTTGTTGGGAGCATATTTTGTTATAAAACCTGTATACAGATGTGCAAGCTGCCAATTTCACATGCAGTGATGCACCCCCCGTACCATCAGGGATGCAGGCTTTTGAACTGAGCACTGATAACAAGCCAGATGCTCCCTTTCCTCTTTAGTACAAAGGATGCAGCCTCCATGTTTTCCAAAAAACAATTTCGAATTGTGGCCCAGAGAACACAGCATATTTCTGGTCAACCTAACCTAAAGAATGTTTTGCAGAAGTTTATCTTAAAACATTCTTAATTCACTTTTAGTACCTCAAACCTTTGCACAGCACTGCACAAAGAGGAATTTAATGTGTATGGTCTGACCCAGGTCTGTCAGTAAAGGCAGTTACAGGCGTGAAGAGGTTTCGGGGAGCCTCAGGTACCTCAGTGGTTACCTCGTTAGCCAGCAACAAACGGGCATACTGACCGAGCAGCAGGAGAGAAGCAACAGTACATGAAGTCAACACATGTGATGTCATCATGGATAAACAACAGCACAATTAGCGACAATATCAGCAGCTGACAACTCCACTGCAGGAAAGCCAGTGTGAAATAAATTCAGTGGAATAACTTGAACAATTCTGCACGTGATCTTTCAGTAGCTGCAATGAAATGTTCCCTCCAAGTGGATCTTTTGTTGTGCGTGAATGTGAAATTGAGCGTACAGTTCTCATGAACTCAAAAGTGAAACTTGTGTCTGTAATTTCTGATTATGCAACATTTACAACAATTGCTTTTTTGTTCTTTTAGTGCGTAAAACGTGAACACTTTTTCAGGAGACCTCATTTTGAATAGTGATTATTCTGGTATTGAAATACATTAAACACAAGAATAAAAGAAAAAAAAAAGGATGGAGTCAGGGCAGAAAGCCCCTCTTACTTTCAGTTTGACTCGTTGCTTCAGGCTGGGAAATTACCTTTTGGTGTTGTACAGTATTTGCTCATACAAAGCCATGGGTGTTAGCATGCAGGGGAGGTGATGTAACCAAAGGCCAGCTGAACAAGCATGTATTGTGTGACAAATTGGGCTTTCTTTGTCACTTTCACTTACTGGGATAGTTTCTGAAACATGTAAAACCTGCAAAACTACATCTGAAAACATCTACACTAGTATACTCACAGTGGGACTTATAATAACTGATGCTCACAACTACTTTAAATTGGTTTGTTATGCTTTGTGTTGGCAGTTTTCTATGACAGAAAGCTTTTGATTTGGTGGTGAAAAGAACCTCAATCTCTTTCTCTTATTCTGTGTCTTGTTATTTATCGTCTCCAGGCTGAAATACTTACACTGTTGTCCTCCATTTTCTCCCTCCTCTTCACCTTGTGCGTTTCATAGTCTTCCATAAGAGTCTGCATGAAGTTTTTGGGTCGTGATCCCACAGAGTCCTCACTGCCAGCATCAGATAGTGCTCCTTCAGATGGCGAGGGTGAAACAGGTGGTGCAGGTCGAACTTTCTCAATCTTTCCTGCAAACCAAAAAGGTTTATTTAGTGGGTTATTTCCTCCCATTGTTTTAATGCAAACTCAAACACTATTGAATGTTCCAGGTAACTCTGAGACACAATATGAATATGAAAGTTTCCTCCATTTTTCCTTTCCTGCTGATGGATGCAAGTGATTGCCGATGTGCGGCCCAAGCCATTAAAAATAATTGGTTTTAGTTCTCAAAAAATTTTAAAAAAGTTGATGTTTGTCTGCAAACCTCTAAAATAAGAGTTCTTTCTGGTTTACAATTACATGGACTCAACTTTTTAAGCTCAGCAATTCATAAATACCACGTTTGCATTAGCTCTTAACACTGAATAAAATTGGGGCCAATGGAAATGTATTCAGTTTTTAAATTAAAGTAATTGTCAGGTTAGGAAGGCAATAGTATGATGGAGCTTGAGGACAGACACCCCTGTGAAGAGTTGCACCACTAACTAACCTGGTGCTGTCCGTGCTGTCAGTGTGAGTCTAGTTGGCAGGCTGTTACTCTTCATCTTATCTGCAGGGGAAATAGTGGCGTGCCGCATCCCCGACCTCACAGGTCCATGACTACTGCTGGAAGAGCTGCTGGGCCGGACAACAATAAGAGGCTGCATATCCCTCTGCTTCTTCAGTTCTTCCTCTCTCTGCTGAGCTGCTCGGATCTCCTCCTCAATCATGGACAGAGTTCGCTGCTTCTTGGAGCGCAGGCGGAACGGCCCGCTAGCCGCCTCCACCTCAGGGCCCCGTGCTGCTGCTGCTGTGCTGCGCAGTTCAGCCGCCTCTGAGTATTTACTGAAGTAGCTGAACTCTGGCTTCTCTGGGCTTGGAGGAGACGGGGGACGGTAGACTGGGGTTGGCCTGGGGACAGGAGCTGTTGAGGTAGGAGCAGGAGCAGGAGCTGGGGCTGACGAAGCGAGCGCTCTGGTGTAGGAAGACTGGATTTTGATTCTGGGGCCTCCATCTCTGGGTCTCTGTGGTGGCGAGACAGGCTGAGGTGGTGGAGAAGGTGCCTGGAGCTGGGGTTGTGCTGGACTGGAGGACTGCTGCTGTTGCTGCTTTGGAGCCTCTTGTGATTCTGATGGATTCTCTTGGAAAACAACTGTCACCATTGGCTGCCTGTCTGGCTGTGGGGATGGATTGGATAGTGCAGGACTGGAGGACACAGGTGACTGGAAACTGGGGGCTCCACCAGAAGACACAGGGGAGGAAGAAACTGGCACTGGGCTGCCTGTAGATGCAGAGCATGGAGATGCAGGGGTGCTCAGCTGGGAAGAATTCAAGTCAGCTGACTGCCAGTCTCCTCCGTTTTCTGCTGCTAGGGCATTTTGGATGGCATTTTGAACAAGTAACCCAGCATGGTACTCCAGCTCATCTTCTGTTGGACTGCCACTGACCTGCCCGTTGACTGGAGTGGTAGGCTGGGGGGTAGGTGGTGACACAGGGGTAAGTGGCAATGGCGTAGGGGGTAGCGAAGCCCCGCTGTCGGAAACATTATCCAAGCTAAACATAGTAGTGTCCTGAGAGCGGACCGATAACTCGTCCAATCCTGAGTCAGATTCTTCTGGGTGAAAAGCTGGATGGAAATGACCTTTTGCTTCCTCTTCCTCACGTAGGATTGTCATTACAGCTCGTGCACATGTGAATTCTCCTGCAGTTCCTTCATCAGACCAGGTCACGTGCGTCTCCCCAGTTTCTGCAACAGTGTCAGTGCTCCCTTGGCTGCTCCTGGCCGTGTATTTCGAGAAGGGTTTGGCGGAGTATATTTGAGGAGCTATGTCCTTCTTGGTAGCCTCTCCTTGCAGAAATTGCTTCCTCGCAGAGGAGAAGTTAATTTGCTCCTCCACAATGTCCTCCTTCCTGGCTAACTCCGGGTCAAAGGTTACAACTGAGGGAGGACCTGACACCTGAGGCTGCAAACAGAGAGGAGGGTGCAGAATGCAAAACAGAAAATTAGAGGAAACAGAAGAAAGGAGAGCGAAAGAGAAATGTATAACAGAGCTTAAGACATCTTTATGTCCTCTATTACAATCCAAATTTGGTACGTCACCTCACGGTCATAGTTTGAGTGCATGAACTCGAACTCCTCTGCTTTGAATCACAGTGGTACAGTGCCTGTGTTTGTGTGTGTTACCTGTGAGTATGTGTAAGTATGACTCTGTCTCTGCTGTTTCCTCTCCTGGTACTTCCTGAGAGACTCAAGCTTATCTGCCTCTAGCTGTTCTTCCAGAGGGATCTTGAATGATTGAAGCAACAAAATACCAAATCAATCAGTAAGACAACAGAGTTTAAATGACAAAAAAAAAAAGAGAGACCAAATGGGAGCTTACCTCCTGAGGAGGATTCCACCAACGCTGCGCAATCGAAGGGTTCTTCTTCACTGCCTGGTCTTTGATCAGCTCCTGACGCTCACGCTCCAATTCCTGAACCTGAAAGGTAAAAAACAAATGAGGAGAAGAAGAGTGATAAAGGACAAAGATTTCCAATAAACTACCAGCAGGGTATCTTTTAATGTACAGTAAGAGGCAAGAAAAGTTTAATGCTGCACTCCCGTCATTTCAATCATTCAGTGTCGACCTTTATCTTGTCTTGACATAAAAAAAAATCTTGTTTAATAACATGTTTAATCATACTTAAAAAAAATCTGCCCATGCATAAAGTTCAACACAAACATGATCAGCAGTAAATGCTGAAATCAGCCTTTTCTCATCACCAACATTGTGCCCATATTCTTAAGTATCTTCTCTTTCCCTTTTGATTTTTCTTAACAAACCACTGCACACACAACAGGGAAGTTGTGGCCCAAAGCTCTTGCTGTCCTTACATTATTCAGCAGTTTTTCTTCTTTGGAAATTTGAAACATGATGGGAAATAATCTCTCAAGGAATTATAAGGTGTACTCCTTCCATTGCAAATAGTGACCCTGCAAGATACAACTGTTGTGGGAGGGTGCCGCACTTCTGTATGATAGGAGAACTCTATGTGCCCAATCTGAGGCCTCTTGGTGGGTGAAATCTTGGATCATATTCTTACTAAGACTACCATGCAGCCTTAGCCTTACAAAGACTGCATGGTAGTACTAACACTAGGATCAAAAACAGCTTCTTGAGCTTCGGGGATTACCATCATTTCTTTCTATGCGACCACAAATGACCTTTTTGGGTTTGATGTCACATCACGAGTCACTCAGAGTTAACACACACTTTCAATTTCAAAACTCCTTCCTTTTAGTCTGTATTTCACAATTCGATATCAAGTCTTACGCGGAAGTAAGATTACAATGATCTTGGTCACAACCTTTTTACTTATATAGGTTGCACACTGTACCAAAATAAAATGAATTCAAAAAAAGTTTCCACATGTTTTAGATTTTGTGCTGTTATAATGAATTATCACTGCTTTCTAAAAATGGGCCTCTGGTATTAAAATGGAATAAATAAAATGATCAAGAATTCTGTTTTTGATGTTACAATGTCATAACAGGTGTTTACAAAGCAAAAACATGGTACTGAATTTCTGCTTTTTTTTTTACATTTATGTTTACTTGATAAGACTTCATTTGATAAAACAAACCATGGTTTCCCGTGTTTCTGAATAATGTATTCGTTACATCTGATACGTTATCTAACAGCCTGTTACCTCCTCTGAGGGACGTCTCCTTGTCACCCTGACCTGCTGCTCCTCTCCAGGGGTGAACAATTTTGCCGGGCGTTTCTCCTCCTGAAATGCTCGAAGCTCAAACTTGGCCCTGCTGCTCCCAGATTCGTCTCCCTGCACGTGTCCGTTGGTTCTAACAGCAGACTCGTCCTGGTGGAGGAACGTGGTTTGTTTCTGTCCCTCTACAATGATCGGGTGGTGATTGACAGGGGAGGAGGGTGACACGCACACATACGGAGAAGTTCCATCTATGCTGATCGGTTTGATGTGACCCGACAGAGAGGGGTTCCCATTGGTGGGTGTTTCTGAGGCTGCATCTAACACCTGGTCCAGGTAGCAGATCTCCTGTGGACACAGCAGTCATTTGTCAAATTACTGAAAAAGACTATGACAGAACAGGCTGGCAATTTCAAGTAATAAAACAAGAAATGAAAACACTTGTTTCGACCTGCATACCTGCACCACCTCACTGTCGGGACTCTCTGCTTTCACACCAGCTGGACTATGGGCTCTGTTATTGGGGCTGCTGAGGCAGTCATGCTGGATCTGCTGGCTCTCCAGTTCCATGGCTCCGGGCCTGTCAGTGATAACGCTGACTGATTCCTGGAAACTGACGGTTTTCAGGGTTCGCTCTCTCGGGATGGAGTCACTGACATCCTCGGCCGCCTGCCATGATTTCTGTGTCAACAAACAAACAAACAACGGTGTTTCAGAAGCGCTGCAGGCAGAAGCCATCTGACGGTCTGTTTCTTAACAACAATGTGGACATTTAATAACCTGCTTTACTTTAGATATTATTTTGAAAGGGCAGCCTCTTCTAACCACTATCCTTCAGACACATGTCACACATAAATTCTTTTGGTCTGCATTGCAGCAGAACAGAATGTTCTGACTGGTTCCCACCACTAAGGGGCACCAAAATACACACAGCTGCCGCTTTATGACAGATCACGGCTGTAACGTTCACAGCTATTTCAGCTTTGAGGACATTTCAGGTTTGAGGTGCAGTGTTATACACATTCACTCATCTTTTCTTGGAGAGGTTTCACAGAAGTGTTTCAGATTAAGTGCCTGGCTCAGGGCCATGTCGTCAGCAGCTGATATGAGAGGAATGAACGTCTAGCTAACTGCTAGATGTCTTGTAATGAAATTAAACCCACACAATATTACAAAAATACACAGGTGATCTTAGGTTGTGGCAAAACAAACACTTTTAAAAATGATATTGATAATTAACAGCTAACAGTTACATCATAATTGTTATATCATGACTTAAAAAGTATGCCACACCTTTATGAAGCATATATGACCAGATAATACACTATGGTGATGGTCCATTAACCCTAAGAGTTTTCTTTTACATTTTGGAAACTATTACCTTCTAAAGTCCTTATAATCCATTCTATAAATACACTTTTTAAACTTGCATATTGAAGTCATTTAAGGACAAATATTACAAACTATAGCTGAGGGTCTTGTGAAGGCCACACTGCACAGATCCCACCCACAACCTGGTTTAATGACTCATCCCTTACATCCCAGATCAAACATTAGTAAGTCGCTAAATTTACACAGTCTCTCTGCCTGTACATTACTCACTAAAAAATGGTTTCCTTCTTTATGTCATACAGATCGAGACAGTTGATGAGGTCACCCCGAGCACTAGGATATTATACGTTGCATTTTCCTATTCTTTTTAATGTTTTATAGACCAAGCAATGAATTGAAAATATGACAATTGATAGGTGCAGCTTGGCAACGAGTTATTTTATAACATCCAGGAACAGTTCTTACCCGCCGGATGTGAGTCTGCCGACTCTGTGGCACATTTCATCTGGACTTATTATCATCATGAAAATTAAACCTGGATCACTTTCTGTTCCTCGTGAACCACTCCCTCTTTTCTCTCCCTGCTTCTTGATCTCCTCTTCCTCTGAATCACCTCACTTCCTCTTCACTGCACTTTTCACACCTTTTCCTTCCTCTCTTGCTTCCTCTCTGCTCTCTGGGATTGCTCAAATGCAGAAACAGTGGCCAGCGAAGTCACATGGGGGATTATACCAGCCTGACTGTGTTTAAAAAGCTTTGTCATTACGAAGGAACAATTTCCTCTACACTCCCCTCGCCTCCTCACTCATCTTTTCTTGCTCTCTCCCACCTTCCTTTTAATAGGAATGCTGTCTAAGGGCATTTTGGTGACCTATCTGCCTATTTAATACTCTTTCTCTCTCGCTCTATCTATTACCAGATTCTCTTAAAGACATACCACTTAAATCTATTAAATGTTAAACTTTGTATTGTAAAAATAACAATAAACCTCTAAAAAACAAAAACGCCTACTAATGGATTTGTGAGTCTTTAGGGACAGTGGTGTTTTGCTCTAAATACTAACATCAGCATGTTTTCAGTGACCCCTATCTGGGTTTAAAAGGCTAATGTTTGCTAATTAGGGCAAAAGACGGCTGAATTTGATGGGGATTTACTTTGTTTTTGTAGGTGCCATGAATACATGACATGAATAATATTTTGATGGGACTAAAAGAGCAGTTTACAGAATTTATTACAATCCAGCCAATAACTGTTGAGGGATTTTACCAGAAACTGCAAATGTCAACCTCATGCTAGAGGAAATGGGAGGCGTTATTAAAATTCAGCCTCTGGGAAATTAGGCTCTTTGAAAACATTCATAGCAACTGATCTAATAATTGTTGTGATATGGTAATCAAGAGCACAGTTTCAGCAATACATTTGTCTAGTAACAGTAATTAAAACTAAATACTAAAACTGTATGTGAAAAGACATTTTAGTTAA
>VUQK01019795.1:36923-48781 GCA_015106715.1 Bujurquina vittata
GTCTAAACACAGTAACACTGTGCAGCTGTCCTGATATTACTGACACTGTGCATTTTAAAGCCCACGACTGCATTGCTTTAGTGTAGATCTCTGTGTTTAATAATATTTCATACTGTATTCATGCTACTTGTCATGCACTATTTAAAACCCCTTTTGCAAAGTAAAGTCAAGCTGATTACACTAAACAAGAACACCTCAGACACACCATATCACTGGTTCCCCAAGCGAGATTTAACTGTGGGAAAATGTGTAGGGCCATCACCAAAAAAACCCTTAAGTGGCAATAATTACACTGTATATGATACTGCTTATTCACTACAGCAAAGACATTAATCATAAACAAATTGCAGATTAAATTAATGTAAGCACTAATTTCTGCCAACAGGAACCAAGACACTGCCATGAAATGAGGTATAATAGGTTAATTTGATTAGTAACCAATTACTGAAATGGACCAGACATCTTAAACTAGGGTTAATATGGTTAGATATTACAGAGCTCTCCAGAACTGCTGACTATTAAACACATACATACAATCAGACACTTACATCACCTGCAGTAATATTATGTGTTTATAAGATAAATCTGCAAGTGATTGTTTTTTTAGTTTGTTGTTTTGAGAGTTTACTATGGAAACAATCACTAAAACCTCAACTTAGTTTACTGCAGAACTCCACTGCCTTCTCTTCCCCTCCTTTCCTCCAATCCTTATGTAACAGTCCAGCTCTCCCCTGCTGCTAATCCAGCAGGATGCAGTACGTGCTGTCAGCTATCACTCCCTTCGTTTCATCACACACATTCACAAAGTGAACACAACAATTAGTTGGACACTGACTAATTGTTTAGCATAAGTAAGCAAAAGTAATTTCCACAACAAACAGACAAATAGAGAATATAAAGAATCAGATCGTGACAACAGGTTGGATGGGAAATATAAGGTAAGGAAAGACACGATGGAACAAACCTTCAATGGAGCAGGAGACACATGGATAGCTGCGTTTGACTGGATGTGTGTGTGTGTGTATAATTCTAATTCTTCCCCAGCATGAATCAGCCCACTTTTCTATTTTGTCCCACTCAGTGCAAAGACCACACAGTGAGGCTAACGGACTAATGGGCAATGGTCCTGGATAAAACTAAGATATGTGATCAGAGAAGCTAAAATGCCAGCTTTTTTGTGGATATTATGTAGATTGAAAAGAGGTCATTAGAAAGTGATGTCTATTAAATCCAAAGTGTTTTTTTAATAGTTCAACCATAAATTGCTGGATCAGTTGCTCAATTAAAATTCATTTCTCATCAACACATAAATCACAGATGCCTGCTGTTGCTTTTTTTACCAGTTTTCATGCAACAATACGGTCAATCAATTTGCAACTCATCAAATGTTTGCTATTAATGGAGGCTAATGATTAGCTCAAAAAAGCAGTATTTAGCTTGGTATTTAGTTTGCTTTATGATGACAGCTCTAATATAGTTTCAAAAAAAGGTCAAATGAAAGTTTGTATGATAGTGACCATCCAGTCAACAATAAGAGTGTTCAAATGAAGCTGGTCTCAATAGCTATACAACTACAGTACATTATGTAACAGCACATCATTGTGAATTTATCAAGATTTGAATCTAACCTTGTTATTCATCATCGCTCGTCCTCTGTGTAAGTTGATCAATCTAGATATAGCATCCCATCCCTATATTTATATATTGTATATCCATAGCTTCCCAGCTGAACTAGCACATGCAAGCTTACTCCTAACCATGAGACAGAGCATATTAACACCGTTGTCCTAAGAGAGTGCACTGTTTCCTGCTGTTAGCTTATAGCATTAACTACTTCTGCTCTGCCTCACGCTGGGAAGGAGCAGTGTGTTAATCGCCAGTCTATTTCCGGAAACTACCTCATTAGCCTCAAGTATTTAGACTGAGGAAGGAGACTTCGCATAGGACGAAAACAGCAAGTGACAGCAAACATGTCGGGGCCTGACAGCTGAGTTATCCATTTATCTGAATACTACTTTTCCCATCCGTTGTTTTCAGTTTTATCAAAGGAAAAATGTAAATTGAAAGCACTTTGAATAGAATACTTTGAAATGTAGCAGCACTCGTTCAGTTTTTAGTGCGAATGAGGATATTTATATTCGTCTTTATGCAACAGTATGTACCTTGAGGTCCTCTGGAAAAGGCCTTTTTTTATATTCCAGGGGCCCAGCTGAAAATTAAAGGGGAGCGCGTGTTTACAGTGAGGGTCTTGAGTCTCTAAAACGATCTGCACAAGGAAATCAGAAGAGTAGAGTCAGCTGGATCTCAAAACACGCTTTTATGGATGAGCGTTCCCATTTTCACTTGAGTTTTATTTCGTAAATTTTTCAAGTCCTGTAACTCTTGCTTCAGTTGGTCTTCATGGTTTGTTGCACTTGTGAATAACTTTGTAACACAGACTTTTAAGTAGGGCTGAAACGATTAATTGGATTAATCGTGATGAACCGATTATTTAAATAATCGACAACTAATTTAGTAATTGATTAATCGTTAACTGGAGTACAGACTCAAAAAAGGCCATTTGCCTGAAAAAACAACATATTCACAGCAGTAATTAAGCCAAAAATGTACAAAATATATATACATTTTGCATTTAAGATAAAATCACCTTTGTCTGTAAATATGTTTTACCCAAAACTCCTCAGGTGGATTAGTTTTAGCTTCACCTGGTTCAAATTCACTCAAGAAATGCGATGCTATTTCATTTTAGGCAATAAAAAGTTTATTTTCTTATTTTATAAAATTACTGAATTCTTTTTATTTGCATATTTTAATGTTTTTATAATATTTTATGAAAAAGGCTTAAGTGGTTCACTGAGAAATCTCCAGAATATACCTTTTCTAAAAAAAATCCGATTAATCGATTAATCGTCAGAATAACTGATAGATTAATTGGTTACTAAAATAGTCGTTAGTTGCAGCCCTACTTTGAAGAGCTACCTACCTAAAGGTTATTATTAGTAATATTATTATTCAACAAACACAATATATCTATGTTCCTCTTTGGTCCATATGTAGCACGTGTGTGTGAATTAGACCTGGTAGTTTAAGGAAGGTTTGTTTTAGATGTGTTATAAAGCACAGAATAAAACATAGTAAAGCTCTGATGATCTATAAGATGACAGGACAGGGCAGCCATCTGCCAGGGATGGATGAGGTTAGGGAAGCATAGACAGATATCAAACAACAACTAGGAAGAAGCACAAACTCTGGGAGAGAGCACACAAAGCAAAAGTGCAAAAGTGAGAGACATAAAAATGCATGAGGGTGAACAACACAGCTGACCTCCCAGCTCCCCATTTGCCAGTCTAATCAAGAATCTGCAGGAAGACAAGAACAAGGAGCTAGAGGATCCACGTGTCAGACACCACAGAACATCTCCAGAGATCGAGCGTCCACGTCAAGTCAGAACTCAAGTGGGCAGCTGGTTTTAATATTGTGGCTGTTTGCTGTATTAATACTGTGAATACCTCTCAAAAGTGGCTCACTCCCAGTACATTCCTGAAATGAGCATCACTGAAATATTAACCATAAGTGACCTAAGTTTTGTTTCCTAAAACCTTAACCTAATGTAACATTCACAGGAAACTCCCACTGAGACTGTAAAATAGCACTGGTCATTACGCACAAACATCCCTGAAACTATTTCACGCATCTGAGAGAGAAATTGCAAAAATCTCAGCAGCAATAACTGTGAATCCTGCGCAACTGCACGCAACTCTGTCTGAACCCAAAGGAAAAAGAAAGCATTCTTGTTGTTAGTAACCAGATGGCTGAACATCAGTTTGTACCCTTCTGGCTCAACTTCACAACACACACCCTGCCTGTTCTGCAACCCTCAAAGCCTACATGGTATTCTGACATCCCAGTCTAAACTTGAAGTATGATAAGCTTTTGTGTAATGAGATGTAGCCCTGACATTAGAGGTCAGCCTCCCTCCTGACTTCCATGTAACGTGATTATTCTCCTGCGCCGAGCTTGTTTTGAGCCAAACTGTTCCATCTACAGGCAATTCAGCTCTCCTCTTCCTGACCATGCCAGCATAAAAGTGTTATGTCTAAGAGCAGTTTTCTTATGTCTCGTCCTCCCCGCATTTTTGCAGTGCGCTTTCATTGTCTATGTTTGTGTGTTGTCATAAACAACATTTGTGATAGCAGGTGGCTTGGTCTTGCTTTGTGTTAAATGAATGCCTTCTATTGCACAGTACGACAATACTTGGTGGATGTTGTGGACAATGGTGGGTAGTGGAGTTTGTGTACTGGCAGCCATTACATGGCTGGATTGTATTGTTGTATTTCCTGTATCCCTCCAGCTCTCTTCCTCCCTGGAGCACAAATAGCAATACACTGGACAAAATTATTTTCTAAGCTGGAATGTGGCAAAAAAAATCAACAAAAAATGACCTTTTGGCTTGTTTTAGAAGCTAGACTTCAACTCTTCTTTTGCATTACTGGCTACAGTAACACATTACCTGGCTCCAGACCTCTAAAATAATACAAATTTTTTGGCTTTTTTGACAATTCAAATTAACTTAGTGTTTACTCAACAAAAGAAAAAAAATATACTATCCCGAAAAGAGATTCTTTATTATATAAGGACAATGCACCCGAGGACAATCCCCTTCAGTCTTCCAGTGTTAAAATAAAATTATAATTCTTGCACACTAAGGAAACCAATGGTTATTTGGTGGTATTTAATTGTTTTGGTGTCACCTCGATGCTCCATTTGCTAGGCACTTTTGAGTAGTGGTGTCTCTCAGCTGCCCTTGCGTTTTACTTCATCTGCATACACTTCAAACTGTTGCCATCCTGAAAAAAGGCCCATTCTACCTTGAAACTCCACACCAAAACTGACAAACGCAGCCTGGCCTTTCATCTCTTCAAATCTGCTCTTTTCATACTGTGTCAAGGTGACTTATTTGCTGCTGATTAAAGTTTTGAGGAATAAAACAAAGTCACAAACCCACCACTGTGTCCCTTAATCGTTTTTTTTTTTGCTGTCATCTAGTCCTATGAGCTAAACAAAAATAGCCTCAGAGTGTTATTCACACCCAAAGAACTACTTAAAATTCCAGCTACTTCAGCCATGCACAGAAATGAAGAGACTTTGTTTATATGCTGGTAAAAACTATTCAGTTCATTAACTGGCCTGAGGAGCTTTCACATGACATGCTTTCCATGACAAACACCCAGGCCACATGTTGTCTTTCCTATTCATGTCATCCAGTCATTGTCATCTGATAATACACACCAAATTTGCATACAAGGAGGTGATAGTCTACTGTATTACCACAATGTGGTGCATCAGCTGAGCACTACTCACTGCAGTATTTGGACTACATCCTCGGAAACAGCCTGTGGAGGCCCATCAACAAATCAGTCACTAAAAAGCCATTGGCCGGTTAATATCAACAGCCCTTCAAGAACTTTGAGGTTGGACAGGCTCCTTTACAGCATCCTCCACCTCCATCCTCACATTTTCTTCACTCTTTTATCATCTGCTGTTCCAACTAACAAAATCAACAACAACAACATCACAAACCTGCTCAACAGTTATCTCTCCCCATATCTGTTATCTTTTGTCAATGTGTCAGCCTCGCTCATCCCATCCCTCCTGCAGGACCCCATTTCTATCTCCACCTCCTGTGTACTCTTGGCTCAGCAAGCCTTAGCATCATCAAACACACAGCTGTTACGTAAGCTGCAATTGAGCGTGTGTGTGTGCGCGCTTTCCTGGAAGTAGGAGAAAGATTTGAGGTAGACATCACTGATAACTTTGTTGTTCCTGTCAATGTTCTCACACTCTCCACTGTGCTGGGAGGGGTGTGGATGGAAAATGTGCTTTTCTAACAGCCTCTGACTGTCTCAATGGGACATTCATGTGCTAGGTACCTACTGTCATCGACTATAGAATTGAATCGGAGAGCTGGCTGTGATTTTTTTCTGTCACTGGGCCTAACAGAGGTATTGGCAAACACTCTGTCTGAATTGGCAGTTGGTAGCGTGGCTTCGTTATTTCCAGAACCAGCTAGCGATTTTAAATGATGACCCAACAAAATAATGAACACGCATGACCAGCTATCCTAAATAGAGTCTGGGTGATAAAACAGACTTGAATCTCTACTATATATACCCTGTTCACCTCTAAATTTTGAATGTTATGCAACAAAAATAGAGGCTAGAATCTCATGACTGGCTTTATGACTGAGCTGTTTGTCTTTGTTTTACAAGGATGCAATTCCACTGCAAAAAGGAGATGGTCTATAACTCTATATGAGAAGAGCTTAACCCTCGGGAGACAGGCTTTAGAGAAACTAAAGTGACCCAGTGAGGTCTAGTCGGCATTTTCTGTATTTAATAGATGTGCATATGATACGATCAATAATAGGCATGGTGCTGATTAGGCGCCCCTGTGCCCCTTCACCTCCCCTCCTCCTGTCGCTCCCCCTACACACACAAACAGACACAGACACACAAAAGGTGCTCCAGCACGGGCTTTTGTGAACGCGCTCGATCATGGCGGTTTTCATTTGAATCCTGCTACCGTCTGATGACAGGTAGCTGGAGTTGGAGACAAAAGAAAAAAGAAAGCTCTCTGGGTCACAAAACAGAAGAGGGAGAAGGATAAAAATGTTCACATCCACCATAGGAATCGGGCAGAATGTTCATATCCACAGTAGCAACATTGTAGAATGTTCACATCCAACAGGGTAGAATGCTTTTCAAAGTGCTATCTTAAATACTCAGGTTACCTCAAGTTACTAGGAGTAAAAGAAAGGGTCACTGTTCTGCAACTGTGTGCTGTAGTTACAATATAACAGATCATAAGCCTACTTCCGTTATTAAGGTCATGTGACTTACGGTACAACCCAACATCCAGGTACTCTTGGGGGTCCGGGTGACACCAAAGTGTAAGAACGGACACAGTACGAAGACACAAAACACGGACAGTGGAGGATTTCAGGTTTCCAGAACTCTCTAACGTCACTGTAAAAACTAGCTACATTTGTCACTAGTCGCTTTTTGCAAAAAGAAAAATCTAGCAACAAAGTCACTAAGTTGGCAACACTGCATGACCCACAATCCGCTGCATGGTGGGGTGAAGTATTTACACCATGAAAGTAGCATATCATGATATAATTTATTTTCCTGGGCAAGATTTTTTTCTACTGGTATTATCATGAATGATATGATGTGGCCCAGCCCTAATATATATATATATATATATATATATATATTAGGGCTGGTGGAGCATAGAGCCACAACAGGCAGGGAGGCGGTGTGAATATCTTTTGGCTTTGGAAGTGGTACACTGTTGTTATTAAGTGTCATTCGGTAAATTATGACACTGTTAATGCAAAGTTGACTTTTAAACAATTACATTTCATAACAGAATTTTACATTTAAATTTTATAACCTTCTGCAAAACAATTTTGCCCTATTTAGGAGGCCGTGCCCTAAACCTTTAGCCAAATACTATTAGTCACCCCTGGGTTAGTAACGATATAATACATAGTCCAGAGTCACAGCCTGTACTATTTATGGCCATGTGTCATCGCAAACCAACATGATAGACAATGCTCAGTCAATCAGAAGTTAGCATCACAGGTTAATCAATAAGGCTGCAGTCTAGAACTGTTACTATAAACAGACTGGCTCTTTACTTACAAATTTGGGATTCCCCGGTTTCTTACTATCTAGCTACTGCCAGCTGTTCAGTGTCCTAGGTCAGTTGCTATGTATGCGGAATTCCCACTTTCCCCATTTTAGTCAGTACTGGTCAAGTAGGTATAACCAATCACATAGTACAATGTGATCATATATTATCATAGCATAAGCAGACTACACATTGTTTACTCTCTACTTCAGATAAATAAAGCCAAAATGTACAAAAGGTACCAAAAATCCAGGAATATGAATATTGTATTGCGCATCTTTGAAGAGTAAAAGAACACATATGCAAACTCCTTGTGGATGATGGGATTAATATCCTCCTGCTTTATATAGCATAGGGAGATCAAAAAGCCTACAAATGGTACAACAAAAGATGGACAACACTTCCAGTCTAAAGAAGTAAAGCCACTGCTCAAGTCCCTTATAACTACATTCTTTTAACGGACAGCAGAGGGTAACTTCTCTGGTTGCAAAAAGACTTCATGTAGTGCAGAAGTATGGGAAAAGGACCCTCGGCCCGTTTCTCTGTGACCTCAGCAATCACATTTGGTTCAGTCACACTAGTATAAAAATAGCATGGCAACATCCTCGCTACTACAAATAATTGATGGTTGTCTTGTGCACTTAACTTTTTGCTGTCAGAGACAGTTCATATGTTGCTTAAGCATCCAACTGGTCACCTATAGCTGGAGCGTACAACATCCTCAACCTCTGGGCAACAATGTTGATGGGAAGCCACCTGCAGTGGTTACGAGCTGGGAGGCGACCTGTCTCCACAACAGTCACAGTCAGACTCAGAGTGACTGCAATCGCACACAGATCGGCAAAGGTTTGCAAATAACTGCTGTTTAATTTATACAGTTGCACTCAGTCTGGATGAGTCTAAGTAGATGAGCCCAACTCATCTGCATCTCATCTCTCTGCAATTGGGAGCTCGACTAAGCTAACTGCCAACCAGTTTTATCCTGGTTATATTCTTACATAAAAGCAAGATTCAGGATTCATACACCTTTTCCAGGATCAAATTCAAGCACTTTTTAAGCACTTTCAAATTCAATTTTCAAGATTTTCCAGCACAATAATACTGCGATTTTGTACGTGATACGCAGTTACTCCAAATTATTTCATATTTTTAATCACATTAAAAAGATGGTATTATGCCATAAGTCACTTGGCAGAAAAAATTACTACTGATGGTTACTTTTATTCTTTTATTCTCAAGAGGGGGAGCAAATCCGGTTTAAAACAGCTCTTACGTTGCTGCTATGGTGTAACGCAGTATCCTGATGCTGCTGCAGCGCCCGCAAAGCAGACACTCGTGTGCGCCATGTTTCTTCGTGCGCGGAGCTGCTGAATTTTACGCACGAGAGTTGTTCAATTTTCTCGCGAGAAATGAATACCGGCGCTCGCGGAATAACTTTATTTATTATTATTAATTATTATTTATTTAATGACTTTATAGATTATTTATTTATTTTTTCTCGCGCGTGACTTTTGACCTAATTAAAATTCCATACTCATCTTATCCATAATTGGAATTTGCAATTTTCCAGCGAACACTCATTAAAACTGGGACTCTGTCTTCGGGGGAGGGGCGAGGTCACAAACAGACTGACAGGTCACATGCATAAGTGCAGGCCAGGCCGAGAAATTTTCATTTTAGACTTTCTTTCTCCATCTCATAAGCGAACTATAGAATCAGATCGTTTGTTTTTTTATTTTAAGAAAAATGGGTTAAAATTTCAAGCAGTTTCGAGCACTAAATCCAATTTTCAAGCACTTTTAAAACCTTGAAAGGAAATTAAAATTAAAATAAATTTCAAGGATTCCCAGCACCTGTACGAACCCTGAAATAACGGATCACTTTTTTCATTTTGCAGCCGTATGAAAATTGACTACTCCTACTACTTTCAGGTCATACTGTACAAAACGTGAAGTTAGTTTTCTAAATTATTATTACCCAACAGCTTCATAACATTACTTAACAAACCCACGTGTCGATGCATCAGCCACACAAATTTCACAATTATTCTGCCTCAAATTTCATCATCATACTGCTTTGGTGATGTCTTTGCCTCTTTACTTCCTCTTCCCAGTTGGCTGTGTTTGCCTGTATTACTGTAAATGCTGTGTAAACCGAGTGCAAAATAAATATAAGCTGTCAAATGAAAAAAAAAACCCTCTAGAAATAAACACTTCGCTCCACAAGATGAGTGGAAGAATGTTCAAAGCCTCCATCGCATCATCCCTTTGGCACTCTACCAGTCAGCTGTACTCAGAGAAAATCTACCTTGAAGTAAAATCAATCAGCAAGACTGGAAGTGATAAGAAAACAGGGCCAAACGAAGTTGTCTATTTTTCAGTCGCACAGCAGCAATATGCTGGTATTGAAAACAGAAAATGATGGGTGATAATTTGCAGGATCAAGTCGAATTACTGATTAATTTGATTTAAAAAAAAGAAAAAAAGAAACCCAGCTTTGTAATGTCCATTCATCGGTGCGCACAAACATTTCTGAAGTAAAGAATTTCAAGTTGCTTGGCAACAGCTACGAGCAAAGAATGAAAAAAAAATCTCTAGCAAACAAATGAAGTCTGGCTTCATGTGGCAGCTCTCTCTCTAGCTTAATCCCGTACTACTCTGTGACACACCAGCACATTTATGACCACATTTAAAAAAAATGTTCAAAATGCAACCAGTGTGTTTTTGTTTGGGCAGGGGCGTGGCAGAAACTGTGTATACTGCAACTTGACCAAAGGATTTTTGAGTTATTTATTTATATATTTTTTTAACTCCGCACCTATAATCAAACATTATAATAAACCCCAGCTGCTCCTCCAGCTCAGGGTCAAGGTGACCTGAAGAAGCCCTGGATAATGAGCCATTAAGATACAAGAAAAGAGCACAGAGAACAGCGTAATTCTGGACGCATCAATAAAACGTCTCTCTGGTTCTACCCAGTCATCCAGTATGCTGGATGGAGGATGAAAACCAGGTTAAGGTCATTCCTATATGTAGGTTAAAGTGATGCAGAGGAGGAGGAGGAGGAGCACAAAGAAGAGAGAGAGAGACGTACTGCAGCAAGCAGTCTGGTCCACTGACCTCCTTTGGTTGTCTCTATCTTTCTCTCAGAAGAAGGGAGCGCAGTATCCTGTGTCCTCCCCACTTTAAAGCTAATCAGTGTAATTACAGGCTCTGTTTCTATTAAGCAGAAACACTCATACACACACACATACACACACATATACCCACACAACTCACAACACCTTCAGCATGCTACCAAACCCCAGAGGACCTCCCCAGCTGACAAACACGCCATTCACCTTAAGCAAACATCAGACTTCCACTGAATGAGTTCCCTTTCCAACACAAACTTGGGCTCAGACACATTTCTGCTCTGTTTTAGCCACTTATGAATTTAATCTACCTGAGTGGTGATAGACGTGTAGCAAATCGCTGATTTCCGGAGCTCCTTAAACCCAGACAATTAACGGATAATAACCGGGATTAGTTTTGGTTTTTTTTTTTTCCTTGCCGTTTTTATGGCGCAAGAAACTGACCGCTACTTCTTCCTTTCTTCCTTCGTTTTCTCCCTTTCCTTCAGCGTTCACCTCAGTAAAAACTGCCGCACCGTGCAGCCGCCGGTGGGACGTTAAATTAAACAAACGAACAAGAGAAGTAGCGGAACGATTGCTCACGTACTCTCGGGAGGGGTGATAATGGTAACAGCAGCCTCTGACTGAGATGGGACGGAGCTCCTTTTACGCGCCAGCTTTTCCACCCTCTCCTCCTCTTGCTCTTTCTGTCGCTCTCCCTCTCTCTACCCCCCCCCTCTTTTCCTTTTTTTTTCTTCTTCTTTTTTTTTCTAGGCACGCGCACTGAATAATGCAGGGCTCCGAGGTCCTGGGAGTGTTTTCTGTCCCGTTCCAGAGACAATCAGAGAGCGAGCAGCCAGCGCAAGCTCCAGCCAAGCACAATGAGGCCGCCCCGCGCGGATCAGGTTACCGCCGTACTGCCTTTCATTCATCCATTTAATACAGCCGCAAAACAATCTGACTGCAGCCCAGCCCGGCCCCCCCCCCTCCCCTCCCTCTGTACCCCATCTCTCAGCCCCCCCCCCCACCCCCCTCCCCCCCCACCCCCCTC
>VUQK01019796.1:3407-15848 GCA_015106715.1 Bujurquina vittata
AACCCGACCCCGGCCATATGAGGCCCTGCTGCCCCCCCCCCCCGCTGCCCGAGGTGTCTTCATTCCAACAGTTTAAACGATCAGTGGTTGGTTCAGTTCGCTGCTGTCCACTCTCCAGCCTTTAACTCCTCCTCTTCCCTAAAATCCAGCCATGCAGAGGCTGACTCGTGTGTCAGAGTGAGCTGGACTCAGACCAGCTTAGTGTTTGGATTTAACAGAATTCCTGATGAACGTGCAGCTCCAGGAGAGACGCCTGACGGGAGATGGCAGTAGAATGGAGTGTGGGAGACTTTCTGCCGTCTCTCCCGGTCTCTTAGTGTGGTTTGTTTTCAGACTGGCTGATGGAGGTCTAAGGTTGGAGAGTGGAAACAGGAAGTGAAGTCAAGTGTTACCAGTTTATCTGAAGCCTGTTAGCACTGCTGGTTTGGGAGGATGGGTGACGTCACCGTCCTCAGAAACCACCGCAGCGCTCCTAAACGCACCGTTACTCAAACATCACGTGACCCTGTCGAGCTTCGTCAGGAGTTGGAGGTACTGAGAGTTCACGGCTGCGTCCACAAACCAATCTGACGTCTCAGATCGCCGCTGCCAAATGAACGCAGCCTGTAACAGATTTCTCAACACAAACACACACACCGCCATCATCTTCCAGTCCTACCAGAACATTTAGGCACATGGACGCGCACACACACAGACAACAAGAAGCCACTTGTGGCACAAAAAGCAGCAGCATGAAGCTCAGCCTGTCTGAAAAGGATCTACTTATTACCCAGCAGCCTTTGCTCTGGTGAGGCAGAGTGCTTCCTCCTCTTTAAAGCCCTGAACTCTGCTCCAAGCAGCAGAGTAACACCACTGCGTGTCTAACAGCGCCGGTGCAGCAGGGATTTGATGACTGGGCGCCAGTCTGCAGGTGGTGGTTTGCATCGTTTTTCAAATGATTCACAAGCTGAGAGTTACCAGTGGAGGGAAATGCTCTCCTGCTTTTGCTTTGCACAGCTGTATCAGAGAAGCCGTTAATGTGAGGGTGCACCCTCCATACATGCACAAAGGTCTTGATGTGGGCCGACCTCAATGTGGCCTCACAGCGTTTCTGTAACTTAGTGACCAGGTTAGTTTGAATGTTAGAGAATGACTGAAATGCAGCTTCTACTTTAACAGTAATGTTAAAAATCAGCACGGATGAAAAGATTTCTTTTTGCTCTTCATCACTCGGGTGTAATATTCCCCACAAAGACTGCAAGCATCAAAAATTACTGCAGTGAAGGCAGACATGTACGCACTTTGGACCTACTGTCTTTTTTTATTAACTAGATTTATCGGGGGGGTCAGTGTAAACATGTGAGGGGGAACGTTCCTGGACTGGCACATGCACTCTTAGGATTTCATTTTTAATCAAGTTTGAAGCTTCAAGTGGCTCCAAAGTTTTGCTGCTTCACTGTTTTGAGTGTTGGCATCTTTTTTTTTTTTTGTTGTTTTGGGGTTGTGTTTTTTTTTTTGTTGGGGGGGGGGGGGGGGGCTTTGTTTACAAACAAACAGAATCCCCTCGTCTCAATGGTTACCAGGGGAACCGCTCAGCTGACATTCAATAAGGTAAAGTGAAGCGATGCATCAGAGGACAGACGCCCAACAACCTGCTGCTCTCTCCATCACTTCCACTCTGCCTGCCCCCCCACCCCCCACGGCGCATGCATGGATCTGGAAGTGAATTCTTGACCGTCACCAACTGGAGTAAACGAAGCCCCCCGTGAGCTTTCTAATACAGCGTGACAGATGTTTGAATTCACCTCCTGATCGGGCGTCACAAATGCTCTCCAGTCAGTGACACAAACACCTGGAGGTCACGCAGGTGTTTGTGTCCAGAGGCGCCGCCTGCAGATCTTTGCTGAGCAGCAGCTCTGCTCAACCCCACCGGGGTGGCATCGGGCCGGCGTCCTGCAAGCCTCCTCCTCTTCAGGAGTCAGAGTGGGCGTTCACATGGGGTGGAAGAGCAGCGTGCACTCCTCTCTGTCCCTCACAGAGCCCTTTGGCAAGGCACCGCCAGTCCTCAGGTAACAGGAGACGATCTTCTGGTCCAGACGCATCTGGCGGGAAACGCTGTCGAACGGCTTCGGGTCCAAATCCAAGATGGAGACCGAGCAGGAGAAAGCAGGTCTGAAGTCCCGGAGCTGCCTCTGACTGGAGGAGAGAAAGAGGAGGAACAGGACGCTGAGCTGATGGCGCCACCTGCTGGACTCTCCATTAAACCCACACACTGACATTACACAAGACTCCTGGAAGATGTGACCGAGCTTTACAGACCAAAAATGCAAACAGCAGCTGATCTCCAGAGGATGTGTGCACATGAAGCTGTTATTCTCATGAGATACTTTATGTATTGAACCAAGAAATGTAGCAACATAAGTAGTAAGAAACAAGACGTCCTCCAAACATCTATTAAATGTTTTTTCTATTAACACATTTTTTTTTTTTTTTTACATGAATCCAAATGCTCATTTCCTGCTTGCACAGCTAAACTCTCACCCTTCGTGCTCCTCCTGCTCCTCCTCGCTGCCGGGCACGAGAGCAACCATGAGGGAGCAGTCCTTGGCTGTCATGGCCACGCGGTACTGATGGACCTGCAGTCCAAACACAGCGGGTGGAAAGGAAAGCTTGATACAACAGGAACACTTTGCTTGAGTCCGGTAACATAGATTAACCATCAATCATTTGTTTGAGTTGTTTCTGAACTTTAGTTCAGACTTTTATTTTGATTAATACACATGAGATAGATATAAATTATCTGACGGGCTGCCGGGTGGTGTCTAATATATTAGACGCTGTGTGGGTGGAAAAGCAGTTCCAACATCATCATCACAACCTCAACCAAATGTATTCAAGCTCTGAATCAAGTGTTTCTGCTCTCTGGTCCTTCCACCAGCTTTCATTTTCAGTGTCTGTTGCTGCTTTTCCACCGCTGGTGTTCTGGTGCTGGTGCTAGTATTTGAACCGTTCAGCGGTTTTTCCACCATGAAGACGCTCGGTGCTCGGCCAAAGAACGGGTTCAACTCGGGCCCCGCGAGCTAGCTGGTCTGGAACCAAGAACACGTGATGAACGTTGCAGGAGGGCGTGACTTCACCACCTCCACCTAAAGTTTTCTATTTCACTGCACGGTGTGTTACTGGAGGATTCACAGCTGTGACTCAGGTTGGGCTCTAAGGCTGAACTTGCTGCTTTGTTTAGGTCAAATCACAGATAAAAGAACACAAAGTGTGTATTTGTCGCCTTGCTCGTAATCGCAGTGTGTGTTTCCCTCTGTGCTGCACACAGATGCGGCAGCAGTTTGTTTGCACCGTAAAATGTGATCGCAGCACAGCAGCTGTTCTACATTTGTGCCCTTCAGCTTCCTGTCCAGACGAGGCTCCGCCCACACTCATACGTAAAGGAGCAGTTCAGCGTGGTGGAAACGCAGCCTCGTTCTTAAACTTTTCGCCGGTTCTTTAGGAACAGCACGAGCACCGGAACCCCAGGCGGTGGAAAAGCCCTGTGTGTTTCCATCATGTAACCAGCGTTTTAATGTGAAACCGAGTCTGCAGACGCTGGTTTTCGTGTGTTTGCCACTGAGCAAGGGGGCGTCTGACCTTAGCCATGGCATACTCCACAGATCCGTCGTCCTCTGCCGGACATTTCTGCAGCTTCTCCAGGAACGCTTCGTTGTACGGTCCTTCTATCTGAAGATGAGTCCTGGCACAAAAAAAAGATATCAGAGACGGGGCATTCAGTGTTTTGCTTTCTCCGCAGTTTAATTTTGATCGGTCAGTGGGACGTTACCTCTCTTTGGGGAAGTCCTGCAGGTGCTGCTCCACTCGACGGTAAAGTGGAAAAAGCCCTTCAATGTCCAACGTGTCCAACATCTGCGTCTGAAGGATCCTGAACAAGACGCTGTCACTGGGTAACCCCCGGGAGCCTGCACAGAGACAGGTGGACCATCAGCTCTGAAACCTGGTTCATAAAACTTCAAATCACAGCATCAGGAAAACAAGCATGAGTCGGCTTTTTCAGTTTCACACATTTACATAATCAGACAATCGCTGCTTTCAGCCCAAACATTTGTGAAGGAGGCGGCTGCTCGCAGACAGCTGCAGAAAAACTGCTTTCACAAAAAAGTTCTGATCCAATGGCAGCACATTCCAGCAGCTCTGCTATTAAGGTGCCAATAATTCAATCTTGTTGTTGGAGGAGTGGATAAATAGGGCTTTGTCATGTGGTGAGTAATGAAGGGTTGGACTCAAGATGACTCATTCTGAATATTTTTAAGTGCTGATTTATGCAAATGTCAAACATGAAGGAGAAAAACACGAATCAAGAAAAGAGATAAAAGAGTCAATCTTTTTTTGGTGTTTGGGGGGGGGAATAATTTAGACTGTGATGTGACAGAACCAGCAGTCAGTAAACCCCAGTTTGGTAAGGACCCCCAGCTCGCAGCTGTCTTCAGTATCAACGATCTGATCTGGTGAATAGTTCTGAGCATTGACTCGTTTCCTCGGAGTGAACAAATAAAACCGTTCTGCTCTGCTGGCTTTCACGTTCGTGAAAGAAATGAGAGGAAAGCAGAAGTGAAATTTTCAGAAAGAAAAGTCATGTGATTAGCAGCTGGTCTGTGGGCTTTAGACTGATGTGAATCATCACATATCTCAATCCTTGAAGATAGCTCTCAGGGTGACACATGAACTCGTGCTAGCAATGATCAGTGAACCCACCGTGGCGAATCCTCTCCTTGTTGAAGATGCTGGCTTCGCAGAAACTCCGCTCCTCTGCTTGTCGGTCTGTCACCACGCCGCCGCCGCCGCCCCCGCTCAGCAGAGCGTTCACCAGCACCTGCAAGGCAGACAGGTCTCCGTGTGAGGCGTCGCAGCACTTCAGAAAACCGACTCGAGAGTCTTTATTTCAGCATTTTTAAAGTCCAAATACCCCCCCGCCCCGCAGTGACAGTTTGCACAATAAATACTGCCTGTTACAGCTGCAGCAGTTTGTTAGGTGTGTTGTTACCTGGATGAAGTCATTCAGGACCGCTTTGCTGGTCATGTGACTGTTGATCCGGTTGTTTGTGTACAGGAAGTAAGGTCTGAGATGATGCAGCAGAGAGGTCGTGTCCGGTGAGTCGTCACTGCCCTCCTTACTGCTGTAAATACACTGACCGCCCTGAAACACACACACACGAGCGCACAACCCTTACTGTGGCTGCGGAGCTAATGCTGAGTGAAGTTGGCTTCAATTCAAACATTCTGAGAATGAATTTCTGTCTTCTGTTTGAGTCCAGGCAGCCACACGAACACTCGCTGCACCTTTTTCATGTCAGTAATCGGATCCATGTTTGAGATTCCTAGCAGTGAGAGCGTAACCACACCCATCACAACCCGCATCAAACATATTCAGAGAAAAGGAGCTTTATTTTTAAATATTTCTAAGGTGAAATTACCCCATAGAGTAGTGAAGGGACCATAACACAAAGACATGCATCGATCAGATTTTTGGCTCTAGTTTCGTTCCGGCTTCTCCAGCTCGCTTGTTAGATTTATGTAAAGAATAAAATATTTCACCCGTCTACACGCAACGAGTGTGTGTGAGGAGCTGCACACTGAGAACGGGGCAAGAAGAAACCAGTTTGACTGCAAACGCTTCTTGAATGCATTATTATGTATTAACCACGTAGAAAACCACTTCAAGTTAAACAGGTACGACTGCAGCTCACCTTGAACACTTTGAAGTTGTTCTGAGGTTCTTCTATCAGGTGTCTGATGGCGAAGTGCATTCTCTGTCTGTTCCTGCGGGAGGGAAAAGCAGCTTTGTTATCAGGAGCTGCTTCTGCAGAGCAGGGAACAATAAAAGTCGACATTTTCAGCATATAGAAATACATTTTGTGGAAACCAGAAAAGGTGAAGACTGTTCACACGTGTGTGACAAACATCCACATATCAATTTGGACAGTCAGGGCACGCTCTTCATGAAATTCTTTTGGCATGAGCTCTCCTGCTGAGGTTGTTCTGCGATATCCTGATCTGATCTCAAAATAAATTCTTACAGAAATGTGCAGCCCTGCTAAAAACTACTCACTCCTTTAGGAATAAGAAGCTAACACACTCGATAAATCAGTCGCAGCTCTGTAAAGGCAGAGGCTTTGTCAGTCTGCAGCATTCAGGTGTGTTATATTGCCACAATCTATCCCAGCAAATTCTCCCCAAAGTCAGACCGAGCACATCCAAGAGTTCCAGCTCCGGTTCCACGGGCCTCGGTCAGCATGCTAAATGTTAAAGTTCATGACGGGATCATTAGAGACCGAACCAGCACAGCTTGTTTGGAAGCGTTTCCAGGAGAAAGTCACGACCGTTTGGGGTGTTTTTATTGCACAACAAATCAGGAAGTGAGTCCTATGTCTCCATTTGTCTTCCTTCATACCCACATTTAGGAAAGTCTGCAGCCAATCAGAGACGTAGAAGAATGCAAGTGGAAACACTGTCAAACACGTGCGCTCCTAAATGTCAGGCCCATCTGTGTGACCAGTGTGTAGTCACACCTCACGGGTTTTATCACACTGCAGAGTAAACAGAGCCAAAGCAGTCACTGTGCAGCTCTCAGAGCCCCACACTTCAACTCATCACATCAAAATATGGATCCCAAAGGCAGACCGTGGTCTCTGCTCCTCACTGAGCGCGCTCAGATGCTCAGCACAGGCGTTTCTTCCCCTGCTTTCAGAACAATCCATGGGCCTGATAAAGTCGTGGTCGGGTTAGCGGCGCTGAGCTCTGCTGAAGGTTTTCATGTCACTAATATTAAACAAACTGGGAACATAAAAACCCAAACCAACAGATGTTTTACACAAAGAGTTACTGCTTTCTGTCTGCACAGCCAGCCGCCCTCTCACACACAGGCTGTGCTGCGGTTGCACTGAACTCAGTTACACTGCAAGAGGTTTCCTCACATTTACCTGCAGGTCGACTGCAGCAGCTGCTCCAGACCACAACAGGAGGGGCAGCGAGAAAACGCTTCAGCAAACATCTAACGTCTCCCAAACAAGGCTGGCTGCACAGTGATGCCATAACTGCAGTACATACATGTATTACTTCCACTGGGAGGTGCCCAAAGTATTTTTCTTCACTTTGTGTTTCCAGAAAACATTTCATAGCTGCGTGCAGGAGCTGCACACACATTAAAGGCAGCTGTGTTTAAATAATCTCACCCTGAGAACAGGTCGAGCGGACAGTAAAAGCTGCGTCTCTTCCACTTCCCGTTGGCCACCTGCAGAGACACAAGAGTGAACAAAGAAACAACAAATGTGTGTTGTGTGGTGGTGTTCACGAGGCCTTCTCTGCCAGTGGGATCGACCTTCAGCTCGCCAACTGAAGCACATCTTGAACACAAATCTGAAGCAACTTATTTTACCTTTATCACTTTTTTATAACCTGAATGCTCTGCTTTAAAGTGTCTGATATTAACTGCAGGAGATTGTAAAGAAGCCGGTTTGAGCTGAAGCAGGCTGCACCAGTGAAACCACTGCACACTCCTGGGAAGCAGGAAGCTGGGAATAATGTTTTCTCCCTGTAGATTAATGGATGCCATTTTTATTATGTCCTGATATGTAAAAACCTTAAAGAGGGTGTACTTTCTTTTTCCCATGACTGTGATGCAGATCAGTGGATTGGACTCCTGTGTAGTCGTTGCCATCAACTCATCAGAAATTAACGTGCATTTGAACAACTTAAGATAATAAAGCCTGCACTGACCCTTTGCTCTGCTCCAGGACAGCATGATCCCTTTAGAGCAGCGACTCTCACAGGATGCAGCAGAGGCCGAATTTTAGGAGGACAGGAGGACCTGGCATAGATAAAATTCCTTCTGCTCTTTTAGACCAGCGGTAAAAGGAGGATTGATAGACGGGTTTTAAGTGTAAAACGAGCAGGAGAGCTGAGTGGCAACATGCAGCCATTATTTTGTTGTCTCCAGTAACGAGCTGTCAGTGCGAGATGGCAGGAAGGACTTCATTTCAACTGCTATCTAATTAAAAAAAGGATGCAGAGTAACCGGTCCTCCGGGTTTCTGAGGGCACTCTCATCAAAAGCCTGTGTTTAGTAGCAATACTCTCAAGGTAAGAGAAATGAATAACACAATGATTGATTAGACTATTACACAACTGGATCAACACAGAACACACAGTACAAAATCATTAGTGAGAAACAGGATTGAAGTGACAGTCCGGACAGAGTTACTCTACACATGAGCATTATTTCTCAGTATTTGGAAACCTCAGAGTGGGAGCATCTAGGTAAAGGTGGCGCATACCATGCTGGGACAAGACTAGGGGGGGGGGGTGTTATCAGGTCACACAAAATCCCAACTGCACGTCACTGGATGAGCACCGTTCGAATGCTGACTGGCTGCCTCCAAGTGTTCCAATCCAGGCCACAGTCATTCTGCCTTTATTACCTGAACAGGTGAAGCTAACAGGCCTTCCTCTGGAGCACACTAGCATTAGCTTTTGGCTCAATGGCACACTGTCACTGTGCTTTATAACCTACTGCCTTGAGCGGATTCCTCCACAGCAGATAATGAAACAAACCAGATGGAGAAAAAAAGCTTGTTTGTGGTTTCCACACAGCTGCGCGCGCACACACACACACACACACACCCATCTGTGCTTACACAAGGATGGTCATCAAAACACTGCACACACTGCTCTCAAGGCATTAAAGCGTCACTAATGTAAAATCAAGGTCAACAAAACACACTCTTGTTTTTTCCACCTAAGGAATGTTGCTAAGCGTGCCGCCATCATATCTCACTCAGAGACGGTTATTCCTGCATTCATATCCTCACGTTTGGACTGTTGCAATGCTTTGTTCACCTGTCTTAGCAAACACTCCCTGGAGCGTTTACAGCCTGTTCAGAACGCTGCTGCGAGGCTTCTGACTAAATCTTCCAAATTTTTTCACATTGCCCGCTTTTGATCCAGTTACACTGGCTCCCAGTGAACTTTAGGATCCAGTTTAAAATCTTAGTCCTCATGTTTAGAGCTCTACACGGGCACGCCCAGTTTCTATCGGTGAACTCCTTCATTTATATACTCCTTCTAGAACATTGCGATCAGCTGATCAGGGACTACTGGCTGTACAGTCTACAAGGCTGAAAACAAAAGGAGACAGAGCTTTTGCCTCAGTGGCTCCACATCTTTGGAACGCTCTCCCTGCCCAGCTCAAAGCAGCGGACTCATTGGTGTCTTTTAAAAACTCATCTTTTTAGATTAGCATTTGTCTAATTGTTTTTATCATTTCTATGTCCTGTTGTGAAGCACTTTGTGACTCCTGTCTTTAGAGGTGCTATACAAATAAAGCTTTACTCACTTACTTACCATGGACATATGACCTGAAAAGACAACACGGCCCCGTGACGACTGAACCTGTTTCACATTTTAGTTTCAGCTTGGCTGCAACAAACCCACAACTACACGCTCACTAATTCATAGCTAAAATTAAAAACATCCAAATCTCAGTGGCCAGAGTCTGAAACTACCTGCTTTAGCTCCTCCCCCTTTCTTCTGAGTGGCTCACCAACATAAGGGTTAAAGGTGGGTAGGTGGGTGGGGCTTCTAGGCTCTTAGTGACATCATACAGAGCCCAGAGTAAAAGGGAGAAAATGTCAAACTGAGCATTTAGCCTTTCAGCCTGAAACCTGACCTCATTATATCATATCGATCAATAATTCAGCTTCTGAAACATTGTGTATGTATTGAACCTGTAACGGTCCTTTTATGGTTAATTTCCTGACTCACTGAAACTAAACAGGCTCGCTGTCCGTCACCTTTACTCAAGCTAAAGTGACCTGATACTCACTCAGACCCGACACACTAACATTTGTTAATTGAATGCCAGTTTTTATTTGAGGAAATTGGATGTGTGACTTTGTCCAGCCATCAGGTTATTTAGAGAATTGACTTTAATAAGCAGCAGTCAGTAGTGTCGAGTACAGAAAAGCTGCACTTGCACTCTCATTAATTGTCCTTTTGTAACTGTTACAGTCCAATATTTTAAAATTTCACATTTTTTATGTTTTTAAACGCTTGTGTGTCACACACCGTTACGAGGCTGACGCAGCTGTAATTACATTGTGTTTGCACAAAGGCAATAAAGGTCCTGATTCTAAAACCACTCAAACACTGACTCACTTTGCACACTGAGTGAAAAGCTTTGTGGGCTGTAATAAAGGAGAGCAGCAGGCTGAGGTCGACTCAACACAGTAATGTTGAGTAAAGAACGGACTGGATTTTATACTGTTGACTTCAGACCATAAACACCCAGTAAAACATGCCTGATTTCACCTCGTTCTGTAGTTACGCAATAATCTGTATCCTCACGGTTACCTTGTAGTGTTGGTGCATGCAGTAGCGGCACACTTTGGTCTTGATGTCTTTGCTGACATGTTTGGGGGACGGCAGGAAACCACATTTAGGCTGAAAACACAAAACAGCAGCAGAGTAAGACACACACACACACACACACACACAGAGTCACCCTCATGTGATTTTAGTCCCATGTGTGTGACAATGGTGTAGGCTCTGGGCACAGATCTCTACAAGCATGGTTGAACATCAGTTTTAGTTCTGAGCTTGAGCTGGAATTAACAAGGAGCCAACAACAAAAAAGACCACTTTAAATTTTGACAACCGTGTGTGTGTGTTCACCTTGATCTCGATGCAGAGTGGGGGAGTGTGTGTCGGCTGGTGGAGGGCCGGAGACGTCAGGTTGGGCAGACAGAGAGCACAGCCACTGTAGATGTCCATCACCTTATCGCAGCGCCACGCTGACGCACACACAAAGACGAAGCGTTATTGTGGTGCTGCGGAAGCATCAAAGTCACGACTGATAAAAACGCTTCGGTCTCACCTGGTCGCTGATGTTGAACTTTGATTGATAACTGCCGCACAAACTCGAGCGGCAGTTTAACCACTTCCTGCAGGGAAAAATGAAGCGCGTGTTAAGCTGCTGCCTTATCTATGTAAAGCACTGCACACTCCAGGCAGCATGCTTATCCTTATGGGAGTGATAGCATGCAGCAGACTGCCGTCATAAAGCTATTGTTAACCATTTAAATAAACACCCTAAAACTACATCCTACATTGTAACAACAGTGTTCATCATTCTGGTGCCAACCACTGCTTTTAATTACTGCCACATGTGGGGAGCAGAGTGATTCTTGATATTCCAATAAATCTGAGACAGACTAATTCAGCTTTTAGACGTTTGGCATCATCTGACTGGAGGAATGATGCTCATGTGCTAAAAGCCCTCCAGACTTCAACAATGTGACTCACTGTTTTTAGGAATTTGTGATTTGTGATGCAGCTCTGAATAGATCGTGCAGAAAGGAGAAACTGTCTCTTTAAGAATAAATATAAATCTGAGGCTCCGTTGCTTCTTTAGAAAACCGTAAAATCTTTCAAGCATCTCAAGACTCTGACCTGTGGGAGTCTGAATGCTCTGACTGCAGCCTTGGCACAGGATTCACATTTGCTCTCACACAGAAGTCCTCGTTCTGCTCGCTCTCACCGAGCTTACCATTCCTACACATGCTGCGGGTTCTAGTTAAGAGTGGCCCTACAGCCGAGTGCAAACATCCACTGCAGAAGAACCACCATCAGCAGCTGCAGTCCAAGATGGACGCGCAGGACGAGAAACAATCAGCTAAATGAAGGTGAAGCCAGACGGATGTGGCTGCTGAGCCAGGTAGTGAAACATGAGATGGAAAGGCCCGAGGCCAGCTGGGGTTATTCCATCCACATTAAAGTCTTTGTGCGGGAAACACTGTGTTTCCTAAACACAACAGAAGCTTAATTTCCAGATGTTCATTTAATGTCTCTGTTACGACCTGGCTCAAAAGCCCCAACTTTCAGTGCAGACTGACACTGGAGTTTTAAAGAAACAATGGGTTTTATTTTATATCCCTTGGTAAGCACTGCAAAGCTGACCTCATACACGCCTTTATCCAAATCACATCAGGTGCAGATAACCAGCAATTAGCACCACCTGAAACTCTCTCACTGCAACACAAAGAGAGTGGGCTGCAGAGGGGTCCAACAGTCTCAGCTGTACTTCCTCAGAGGAGATGAGACTTCATTTGTACACAATGTGTAAAAGATGCCCAAAAGACTTGTGACCACATTTGTGTTTGTTGATTACTGGTTTGGTTTGTGTTGAGTTTTTGTAGCTCCAGAGGGAGCTGCCTATCTAATTCACTCAGGTTCAGAAAAATAGAAATGACCTACACAACATTCGTTTATTTGGACTTGTGTGTCCAATTAAACTTCAAAAATGCAAAAACTGGAACATTAGCATGCAGATCTCCAACAGCTCTTCATCTCTGTTGACACCCCCCCCCACCTCACAAACCCCTGTTTCCCCCCTCTCACACCTTCC
>VUQK01019796.1:16055-33243 GCA_015106715.1 Bujurquina vittata
GGCTTATAGTTAAGTTGTTATCAGCTGTTTCCCCCCTATAATAACTTAACTATAAGCCAACTGAACAGCGTCTTACCCCACTGTGGATGAACTTCTCCCCGAGCAGACTGCTCATCACATTGGAGCTGAAGTCAACAATGTTCTGGATCTGCCTGTAGGCCTGCTCCGCTGTCTGCAGGACAAACACACAAAGACCAACAAGTATCATCCTGTTAGTTCAGGCCACATATTAAAACAGAAGTGGAGGCTCTCAGCATCGCATCACATCGTTCCTCCATCTCGAGCGGTTCTGTGATTCAGACATAACTGTGAAAGGACTGGTTACACAGCAAGTCACCCATTTACACACAAGCACTTAATATCTAACGTTCACGCACACAATCACACTCTGACAAACGCATCAGGAGCAACTCGGGGTTCAGCATCTTGTCCAAGGACACTTTGGGATCGAACCACCACTTCCGATTAGATGTTCAGTGATTTTTTATTTCCTCCACTTAGACAAGCAGCCCAACAGTCTGAGCTTTGTAGAGAAGGTTAAAAGCACCCATTACAAACACAAACTGAAGGCGCAACATGAGATGGAGACGGCTGTGAAGACAAATCCAGGAACAGGACGCGAGATTTAAAAGAAAGGAAATTTAGTTGGATTATTAGATAGATAATCAGCCTTTAGCTCATGCATATGAAAGGAGGAAGATTTAAAAATAAACCAAAAAAAATGCATTAACTCCAGGAGCAGCAGTAATATGCAGCCTAACCTGCACCAATCAGGGATTAACACTCACAGCTACATATTTAATATCAAAGATTTTTATGACCCCAGAAAGAAATGGGTCGTTATCTGCAAGCTTTAAAGAAAAAACAACAACAACAACAATCTACAAAAACACAAACATGAACAAGTCTTCAGGATGACGGTAACTCAGAGTCATGCAGGCTGCGACAAGCAAAGGGTGGATCTAACAACACCAAGGGACACGGCACACCCACACGGGACTGCTCAAAGCCAAAACAGGCAAGCCTTAAAGTCCACCCCACTCTACCCTCTTTGACTATAATGGAGACCATAATTTACAACATGAAGAGCATTTTGTTCTTCCTAAGGCTGAAGCCAACTGCTGAGCCCAGAAGGTCATCAGGAAAGCGGATTTCTCTGTGCTTCAGACACCAACTGCTGGCCATTAGAAGTTTAAGGCAGACCCACAAACTGCGTCTCTTCTGTTTAGTGTCTGCATCAATAACTCATGATTTAGAGGTTGGATGCTGTCAGTCCTGATATTAAACTATTTAATTTCAGCTGATGGGATGGAGTGAATTTGAATTCTGGGTGTAGGTGGGGGCCACTTCTTGGTTTGCATTTAAATAAAAGCATTGTTCCTTTGAGTGTACAAAGTGAGGAGGATGTAAACAACTATAATCTACGTAAATGAAGGCCTGTGCTGCGGCACTGAAGCCGTGCTGACAGGTATAAACCACCCGGTTTACTGTGTGCAGCATCACTCAGCTCTCAGCTTCACAAACAGTATTACTCAAATAACACCACAAAGGCTTTCATACAGCACAGGCAGCTTTGTGTGATGAGCTATAGAACAGGCTGAACAGCATCACTTATACTGTGTTGCCAAAAGTATTCAATCATGTGCCTTCACACACATATGAACTTGAGTGACATCCCATAGAGTTTGATATGAAGTCGGCCAAACCTGTGCAACAGCTTCAGCTCTCCTGGGAAGACTTTCCACAAGATTAAGGAGCCGTTATGGGAATCTTTCCATGGAAACCCATTCCATGATGTTTGGAGGTCCATAACAACTGACTCTGCAGAACGTTGGTGGCCTCCGTGCACTGTGACCCTCAGCATCCTCTGACCCCACTCTGGGATTTTACGCGTCCTACCACTTCATGGCTGTGCTGCTGCCGTTCCCAATGGCTTCCATGTTGCTATAATCCCACTAACAGCTGACTGTGGAATATTTACCAGCGAGGAATGTCAGGACTGGACTTGTATCATCCTGTCACGGTCCCACGCTGGAATCCACTGAGCTCCTGAGAGCGACCCATTCTTTCTGCATCCCGAGGTGATGCTTTATACACCTGTGGAAGCGACTGGAACACCTGGATTCAGTGAAAAAATTCCCGTGCAGCCACGACACTGCTGTTTGAAACCAGGTGTCTTGTTTTATTTGACACATGAGTAATTTTGTTAAAAATAAAGCATTGGGGACTTTAACATCTGTGTGGTTGTTGCTGTCTATGATATTTCCTGTTCAGCCAGCTGGTTTTTTCTCTAACTGCCTTCAGCAGGAGGTAATCAGTCTTGTCCTTTTTAGAGACTGAATGACCACCAGGAGCTCAGAGCAGAAAGAAATATAATTTAGAAGTTACTCCATTTTTCAGCTTCATTTGTTATTCTCATTGGTGAGATTTGGTGATTTTTTTTAGCTCCAACAGCAACCAAATGTGGACAGATCCTCTACTTAAATCCCACCACACATTTTCTCTCCTTACAGCAACCCTGACATCTACTCACAGAGGAAACACTAACCAGTTTCAACAGAGAGTCTCCGTTGATCCTAATTGTGAAGTAAAAAAATTAGGCACAGTTTGTTTCCTTTGAAAGCTAGGATAAAGGTTTGTTCAAACAGGCTGGCTGCTGCCCAAAAACCAATGAGAACAAAGAGAAAGGCAGGATTACTTTGATATCTGCAGACAAGAAACACAAACAAAGCAGAATATGGAACAACAGACTGTCTGCCTGAGGAGGGCAGAACGAAGAGTCCAGAAGGTACACGAGACATTTTACACATATACAAACCAGACTGAACAAGTTATTACAACTATAAAAGGCATGAATAAAGTCAAGAACCAGCAAATATTTAGAATTCATAAACACAGCTGACATAAATGGACTTATGTCCATTATTTGTGGTGGATAAATATGGCTCTCAGGGTGGTAGAAGTCTGCCTTCTTTCTCTTCAGAGGAAGGAAATAAACGCCACTAGTGCCGGTTAAAGCCCTGCAAGCCTTCAGCTTACAGACTCAGATTTACCTGTGGAGGGTTTTCAGAGTCCTCGGCAGGATATTTGAGGAGGCGCAGAACTCTGGAAAGCTGAAAAAAAACAAACAAACATCAGTTAGAATTCATTTTTAAAAAAGGACATCTGGACACACATCTGTACTGCTGAACCCGCTCAGGAGAGTCCTCAGGCAGGCTGACAGTTTTCCCCACAGCTCAACAGCCACATGAAATCCATACGCCTCCAAATATCTGCATCAAAGTGCGCGTTCAGACTTGTGTTAAAAAAAATATGCGTATTAACTGCCTACTTCTTTCAGCACATGGGTGTGAGTCTGTAAAGATCACTGATACGGCTTTATGCTGGCAGAAAATGTCTACAAACGGGAACTACTGAGATGGTGTTATTAGCAGTTTTCACACATGCAACACCTCCCTGAACTTTGCTAGAAATCACCCAAGACACCCACGTGTTCCTGCCTGCATGCTTTACCCACGCAGCCCCCACCCCCACCCCCAGTCCAAACCACACGAAGCCTGTTCAGTCGTCCAAATGCACCTGCTGCGTGCAACATGTCAGAAAGGATAACGAGGGAAAATACTGTGGCCTCGTCTGGAGCTGATGCGTTTATTAAAAACAACATGTTTTGAATAAGAGGATGTAGCTTTGCACGTAAAGGCTGCGTCTTTTATCCTGCTGCCCTGCAGTCACGCCAGCCTGTCTGAGCCCTGTTTTGCAAGCACAGTCTCACAGCACTAAATAATCAGGACTTGATTTACGCACTCGTGTTGGTGGACACAGATTTCCCACCCTCTCTTTAGTATCCCTGACAACCGTCTTTCCTCTGACCCGTGTGGACTGATTTGGGTCCAGCTGGGTGAAACGAGGCCGGAGGGGTTTTCCGTGTGGATCACTGGACCGCTCGCACGGCGGTCCATATCAGAACCACTTACAGGACAGATACGCTTCAGCTGAATTATTCATCGTCAGATTAGTGAATAAAAACTCTTCTGTTCTGTTTAGGCACTAAAAAAAGGATTATTAGGCCTTTTTCAAAGTTCAGTTTTTGTGGCTCTCGTGCTGACGCCCCCCCTCTGAAGAGTCTTGGAAACATACATGTTGCAGACATGACACACACATCCTATTGAAATAGAAACCAGCTTCGAAGTCGCGCTGACTTTGAGGGAGAAAAAAAGAATCAAGTGTCTTCATGGAGATTATTTGATCTCTTTCCATCACAGTTTTGACTTTTCCAATCCTTTTTATTTCATTTTGACTTTTTAAATTCATTTTAGTTTCACGTAGCTTCCAGAGTGGGGGAGATCCTTTCGCTTTAGTTTTTATTGTTTTGATAAAGTTCAGCTCTAGTTTAGCTTTAGTCTTTTTAAGTATTATAGTATGGAGGGCATATGTAGCAGCCAAGATTTAGAACAGTCAGTATAAGAATTACTGTAAAAACACAGAACTTTTTGAAAGCATGTGACTAACATCCAAAGTCTCGATAAGCATGGTTTTTCATATCTAGTTTGCTTCACGGGGAAGCAGTGTTTGACATTCTGTCTGTAACCACGACAGCTCCAACAGTTTTGAATGAATTCTGATCAAACCTTATGGGGGTGCAGTGTGGGGGTCATGTTAACAGCCAATTAAAATCTGGCTGACATACACCGAGGTCATCAAGGTCAACGTGAGGATTTATTGGCCCAAACTTGTCAAATGCCTTATAACTTAGAAACTATGATTCTTTCAAGTGTGGTGTGTGCTGTCAACATAAAGAAAGCACCACATAAAGATTTAAAATATGTCACATTTGACCTTTGTCCTCTCCATCAAGGTCAACAGATCAACCTGAAGGTCAAAGTGATAATAACGTTATTTATAAAACTATGATTCTTGCTGCCCTTGTATATTACATAATAATTTCAAGTTATCCATGTCCAGTTGTTTACAAATCAGCACCTGTTATCCATTACCTACGCCTACACAATATTTTGTGTAAATAAAGAAACATCTGTTAATATCTGATTTTTACTGCCCTACAAACTCTTTAAAGTACGTTTAAATCCAGTATTGTTCCCTCAGGAGTAAACAGTGCCCAGAGAGCGAGCTGCTTGGTGGAGGTCTGCGCTCCCCAACAGCTTCTTGTTTTCGTTTATTTTCAGTTCGATATAATCACCTTGACCATTTCACAATCTTCCATGACACTGGCTGTTTCAGTCAAAGATAAAACATAATATTGTTTTTAAACCTGATTACACACAAAGAAAAATAATGTTTTCACACAACTCGACGCAGTTCTGTGAAAAACTACGTGTACTCCATGATTCAGCAGCAGTAATGTGAAGTAACTCTTTTCTGTATGACTGTCATCACTGTGGGGGGATTTTGCCCCACTCTTCTTTGCAACATTGCGGTTTGCAGTCATTTGTTCATGCGCAGCTCTGCTAAGGTACCACCACAACTGGGCGATTGCAGCACCCTGATCTTTGTTTCTTTTTTTAAAGATGTTCTCACACTTGCTGATCGATTAAGTATATTTAATTTGCCCCACACGGCTTTTACGGTCTGTCTTAACTCCCATGGAAGCTGTTAAAGGTGTGCTTATTTTTCTCAGGACTGCACTGAGTCCTGTTAAAACTTGTTCACATGATTGGATACACAAGAAACAAATCCAACTGGGAAACCTGGTTTTGTTGAGTCCTCTGCTCTCAATAAAGAAACTAGGACTCTTGTTCCCAGGAGGTCCCTGTTCCCAGATCACAGGACAAACTCGTTACAGAAGTGCAGGTAAATCCGCTGCAGGTCATTTTACTCGCTCATCCTCAAAGATCATGGAAGAAAAGAATGGAACAATGTGACGAAGAATCGAGAGATAAACATAATTTTTTTTACTCCTGTCATTAGTGAGGGGGTCTGCCACAGCAGATAAATCCGCACCTCTGAATTGGCTGTTTTTACACTGGACACCTTTCCTGGCATAGCTTATCCAGACTGGGTCCAGCACTAGGAGTACACTGGCTCGTGACACGCTGAGGCTGGCTTTGTGTGTCCTTGCATATTGGACTAATGTCTTACACACTACACTAAAGAGCTACAGACTGATACGGATTTTCAGCTGGCTCAGAGCTAATGTTGTTTATTGCTTATTGTGTTCCTCCAAACTTTGTGCCGTATCTTGTTTGTAAAACTTAACTTTTAACTCGTTATGATTACTCAGCAAAAAAAAACCACAGACGGCCACCATTATCAGTAAAAGTCTTCTGATTTACAACAGACTGCTTTTGTCATTTCCCCTCATACATAAACACACAGACAGGATAGACAAGCAGATAAATATGCTGTTGCAATGACCTACATGGCCAAAGTATAAATGATGAGGCAGTGTAGGTGAAAGTAATCGCTGTGAGTAAAAAGCTCAAACTTCAGATGCACTAAATGTGCAGTTTCAAACCCTTTTCCCTACTCTTGGCTCTGTATGATGATCTCTATGATCTCAGACACAAAGGCCCCGCCATCCTTTAGCTCCAACCTTTTGTTTGTGAGGAACAGCCAATCAGAGTAAAGTTGGTCTAAAGGGAGAAGAACTAAAACAACTTGTTTCAGACAGTGCATGAACTGATGGGTTGAATTAAAAGGCCCATACTGAAGATAAAGGATTATTTTACATTTATTTCTAAATAATAAAATGATCTGCCAGTTATCTCAATTCTTGGATTAGCCAAATCCAGACATCTTCATTTGATTATTCTGGGTGTAACAGTTTTTCAAAAATATTTATCAGATTTTATCCGTATGACTCGCCCTTATCGCTGTCCATTTATAGTTCTATCTAACGTGGAGTCAGATGAGCATCACCATCTGGTGACACTTACTTTTAGGAATGCAAATCTCACCATTTGGAATACACATTTATGTGGCGAACACTCCTAATATAGATGTTTCCTAATGTTTCTCCAACAAAGGGTCAGAGGAGGGCTGGAGCCCATCCCAGCTGTCACAGGGTGAGAGGCAACAAGCACAAGCTTATCTCTGGACTGTGGGAGGAACTAGAGCAACAGGAGGAAACCTATATGTGAAAATGAGCGCGCAAAGACCCCATCCGACCAGGAGGTTTAAACCAGGAAATCTGTGCTGTGCCACCCTGCTTCCACCTACATCTTTAACCAAATATAAAAAGATAAAGAGAATATCAAAAACTGCGATGAAAACCAAAATATTTCCCCGATAGCTTTTCTTTTCTTTTTTCAAATAAAAAAAAAGGAAGAAATAGGTCCAGTACTGCAACACTGGTCAGTCAGGGTGTTTATTTCTGTAGAATATCCATGTAATTATCACGCCAAAGGAAAATCAGGACTGTGATATAAAACACTGAAAGATACTTAAATTAACACTTCTGGGTAAGTGCCTTAAAATGTTTATCACCTGAGCTGTTGCTTACAGAAAGCTTCTATTAGTCAATAAATAATTAACTTTGCTTATTTTATATTCAACTTGATAAAGAGAGCTTGAGTTTCATGTGCTCAGTGATTAAAATAAGAGTCTGTAGGTTGGGAAGGCAGGACTGGATCTCAGGTAAGGTGCAGCACACAGCTAAACAACCCAAAAACCTGAAGTCAACACGCAGTTATTATAAAACCCTTTTGTCAGTAGTTGACACTTTGTGGGTACGTTACTACATCCGCGGTGTGGTTCGTGCCCCCTCAAGGTTTCACCGAATACTCAACAGCAACAGGATCCACTCTGTCCCTCCAAGAGGGAGACAGGGGACCAGTCAGTGAACGCAGCACCCTGTCCAGGTGAGAAAGGACGGATCAACCTGTGCGGACATGACCTGAGCAGCCTCAGGCAGCAGCGCAGAAAAGTACCTCCACGCCGAGCTGGAAGAACATGGGAAAGATGCTAACGGCTAGATTAGCTCCCGAGCACCCCCAGGATTTTACAGTTTAACCATAATCGCTACAAAGTCAGCTACGCACTCTGACCCGGCATAAATTTATACGTAGTTTATAAGCTTTCGGCTCGCTGGAGTCCTGCAGGACAACGTTTCACTGGCTGCTTTAACAACTCACGGCTGCTAGTTAGCAAGCCGGCTCAGCTATCACACACAGACGGTTTACCCCCGATAAACATCATCCTGCAGGGTGACACTTCACCCACCCTTATTATTCTTCTCCAAACAAAGTTTCTAGAAGAAGCAACCCCCGACCCGAGGTACATTTCGCCCTCGAAAAGCGCGAGTCGAACTGGCTTTAGCAGAACCCGAAGCTAGTCCGACGCTGTGCTAACGGACTCACCTGAACGTGTGACACTACCAGGCTCTTGTTTCCTTCTCCGTGATACTTCCAGTCGTTTTCGTCCATTTTGTCCAGTTCCATCACACCAGAGACCTGAAACCGCGCTCCCATCGACGGCCACAAAATGACACACAACGGCACAGCAGCATACAAGAGCTGCGACTCCGCTACTGACTGCTAGCAGTAATTTTTGAGAACTACAACAGGACCGACAGACCGCTGCCCCTGCTGCTGCCCGGCCCCCGGGCAACCAGGCACCGCCCACTTTACTACTTCCGGTGCGACTTCAAAATCAAAATCCTGACGGGGGCGCATTAATAACAGTTATCCATCGGTAAACTCGTTACTCGAGTTAATAAACAGAAAATACTCAACTCTAATGCATCTGCTCCCGATTCTCTACTATCTCTACACTCTTTCTCACTGTAGATTGTGTTTCCTGATTCATGTGATACTATAAATGTATAATTTGACAGAAAATGTCAAAGAAATTTTAAAAAATATAGAAATTAACAGCGATTTAGAGACATAAAACCAAATTTACATATTTCAACATATTAGTTCAAGCACTTGTATGATAGAAAAGTATTCAAAGGAAGAGATTAGCAAAGTAGAATTGGGATGGGCAGGGAGAGGAAGAAAGTAGACAGGCGTACTTGAGAGAAGTGGCAAAAATAAAAGAAAAGGCTTATAGTTAGTTGTATGAGATGGATAAAAGGATTTCACCATGCAGAGAGATCAAACTAGAAAGGATGCGCAGCAGGCTAGGATGGTTAAGGATAGAAATGGAAATGTACTAAAGAAGGAAGAATTTGCTGAGATGATGGAAAGAGTTCTTTGAGGAGCTGATGAATGTAGAAAATGAGAGAGGGAGGAGGACAGTTAGTGAATCAGGAAGTGCAGAGGATCAGTAAGGAGGAAGTGAGGGCACCTATGAAGAGGGTGATGAGCAGAAAGGTCCCACATGAGATACAGACGGTCATAAAGAGCTTCACTGTGATTACAGGGTGCCAAGAGAGGAACTGTGGTACTGCACGAGGAAGTCAAGAGTGGCACAGAAGTATGTATGAGGACAGTGAGACAATGGTGAGGTGTGCAGTAGGAGCGACAGATGGAATCCAGGTGAGGGTGGGAATACATCAGGGATTTGCTCTGAGCCCCTTCTTGTTTGCAATGGTGATGGACAGATGAGGTCAGGCATGAGTCTCTGTGGAGTCTGATTGTGATCTGTTGTGAGAGTAGGGAGCAGGTGGAAGAAAGCTGTGCTGGAGGTGGCAGAGTTGAATATGTTCAGATTTTCATTTGCAGTGACAGCGAAAACTAGAAATGAGTATATCAGAGGGACAACTCAGGTTGAGCAGTTTGGAGACAAAGTTAGAGAGGCAAGGGTCTAAAGCCTGCCTTCAGTGCCAGGTTTTCCTGTTAGCTTTGTCGGTCACAGTGTTTGAATGTTTGCTCTGTTTCTCTTTTTGATGTTGACTGTCAAAGGTGGATGCTCATGTGGAAACACTGTTGGCTGTCACTCAGTTCTTACAGCTTAATGCCTAGGCTCACTGAAATCTATTCACTGCTAAATTTTAAGATTGATTTTAAGTTACGTTGTTAGAAATGTAATGACATAATTTTGTAATTTCTGCAATTTTCTTTTCATCTCTAACATCTGTCAGAGCAAGACTGTGTTATGTCCAATGTCTGGAAAACCCATTAAAATGAATGAGCTGATCACGGTTCGCTTCACCCCACTGGACCCAAGTCTGGATCGAGTCGCCCTGCTCACCCGCCAGGTCAGTTTACTTAGCACAGTCAAATCGATTATCAAGGTCAGAGGCCAGAACATCTGAAATTTTATCTCCACCAGGCTGTTCTGCATAAAACATCACACACAATACAGTTTGCAAGACTTTTTAAACTAAGTGGGCAGTTCTTGTTTATTGCTCTGAAAATGAGTGAAAGTTATTTAAATCGACACATTAAATGAAAAGTTTGGGTAGTCAAAGTTGCAGCATAGCATTGGTGTAGTCCGATTGTGCTGTGTCTTAGGTGAAGATTCTATGAGTAATTAGTGCAGAAATCCTGATTTCTCAATGCAGTAATCCTATCTTTTCTGTTCAGGACAGGTACGTCTGTGCAGTAACCAAAGACGTGTTGGGCAACAGTGTTCCCTGTGCTGTTCTTCAACCATCGTAAGTGCCAGGCTTGTTTTTTTTTTTTTACTTGTGTGTAAGGACTGTGAGGGGATACTTGACATGTGTCCTGTGTTCAGGGGTGCTGTGGTGACGCAGGAGTGTGTAGAGAAGCTGATCAAGAAGGACATGACGGATCCTCTGACAGGAGACAAACTGTCTGAGAAAGACATTATACCACTGCAGAGGGTATGCAATTCCAATGAATAACAATGACTTTAATTGTTTAATGAATTCTCAAAGTATATTTTTGTAGACAAAATGTGTCATAAAGTGCTTTCACATAGAGTGGTTCCTGCCATCACTCTGAGGATGTTGCTGCAGCCTCACAGACAGCAGGAACGGATCACTGCCAGCTGATTTTGAGGAGCAGGTTTTTTTTCTGTCTGTAATGCAGCACGTTTCTGTCCTGTTTCGACAGGGTGGAACCGGCTTTGCGGGTTCTGGGGTCGACCTCACAGCCAAAGAGGCTCGTCCAGTGATGCAAGCATGAAACAACCGAAGATCTGAAGACTCCACAGTGTTCTCGTAATACTTCTTTGTACTTCATTGTATTTCCTTACCTTAGTTCTGTTAAGTGTAAAAGGTTTTTTTTCTATTAACATATTCCATCAGGTCTGATTTTTGTTTACATAGCATTTCCTTCTGAATGACCTTTTTGTGAAATATGTCTTCACTGACCATCTGCACAACAGATTTGCAAAAGTTTTAGTTTTCAAGCTACCATACAAATTTTGCACTCAGATTAATGTAAGACATTTAAATAAAATCAGTTTTTAAGGCAAGGCTTATATAATCACTGTCATTACTTTATTTCATTCATTTTTGAGGTGGTTGTGGCTTAGGAGGTAGAGCAGGTTGTGGACTAATCAGAAGGCTGGTGGTCCACACGCCCGAGTGACCTTTGGTAAGATGCTGAATTTTAAATTCAGTGCTATTTATGTAGTAAAAACTGCACAATAAAATAAATTGCTCCTGATGATCAGAGTGAGGGTATGCTGTATCAATGTGAACAGGAATAAAAAGTATATTTCTAGTCTTCTTACATTTCACATTAACATTTTTCTGACAGCCGTCAGCTGTTATGGACTTCGGGCACCTTTTAGGTACATCAGCTGCAGGCAAACAGAAAGCAGTGGCTCAGTGTTTTTATTGTGTTCATTCATAGATGAAATTTACAGTCCATATGCAGTGCAGACAAACTGCAGTTGGCGCTTTGAACATGTATGAAGTTCTGTTGTCCAGTTTGTGCTGGACTACAGAGAGCTTCACATTGGGCCTCATTCACTTAAATGTGCGCAGTAATGTTCTCACCCTGAAATTGCCCACTGGCCAGTTTTGTTACTACTGTGTGTATGTTAGTGAATAAACTGCCAAAGGGAACCACCCATGTTTCCCTTTGCAAGGAAACATGTTTGGGGTGAAGTGCAGAGAGCAGCGAGGATGTAAAACAGCAGCATGCATGGCTGAGGTGGGACAGTAGGAGAAACTGAAGAAATTAAACAATAGTTTCTCCTGACACACACACACACACACACACACACACACACACACAGGCTCAAGTGAAAATCAGAAAGTCAATGTTAAAAAAGTAACAGACCACTAGAAAAAAGAGCCTCTGTAATCCAAGTCTGACACTTGTTGGCTTATTGTGTTTTGAATTATTAAAAAAAATGTATTTCAGTTTTAAAATGTGAATTTCCAAGGACAGGAAAGATTCACATGGAATTAAGGGACTTCTAAATTTGTACAATATGAACAAATTCAGGTAAAAAAATATTCATGACTCAGTTGTGCGCGTGTGTGTGAGAAAAACATTCGTACACAGTTTGTAAATGAGGCCCAATGATTGTAAACGAACAGAAGTCAGAGTTCATCATGGTCATCCACCCTCATCCCTCCATAGTCGGTGATCGTACTGATCTTGATGTCGTCCACCTTGTCGAGTATCTCGGTGAGAGTCAGACGGCCGTCCTGATGAGCAAAGAGGGACTAAAATAAATGCAGTTTGTATTTTTTATTCTCTGAGGAATTACAAACAATGGAGGCTAATATAGTGACATTTGAAGACAATTGTGTTTCACAATGTATGCTCACCAAGCACGTCATTAGCTATGGTCTGTCCTTATATTGTAATTAATTAACAGAGTGAGAGACATTGGCATGTGTACGGAGGCTCAGATAACTAAAGTCACGTCACCTGGACCTCACAAACACGCATCAGTGCCCGTGTGCTGTTGCTGTGTGTGTTACTGAAAGCACCGGTATTCGAATTTCACATTGAAAATTAACACATTAAATACCAATTCTCTCACATCTTTTGCTCCATTCAGCACTTCCTTATTTTACTGTCAGCACTCTGCAGTCACCGGACAGGTCCGTGCCAAACATCACCTCATCTGACCCAAGACGATTTTAGTTTCACCAAATTATGTGTTTCCTATTTGTTTGGCACAGGCCAGTTCATTTTTTCATTGAAAGTGGTTTTCTCTGGACTTCCTTTGCACTGCTGCAGCTTATGTTAATGTAGAACTGTGAGGAACATCGTGTCCAACAAACTGAGTATTTTTTGGGGTAAATTTTCTGTTGATGCTCTTAAACACTCTCCCAACTTAAGGAATGCACTTCCAAATTTAAAGGGAGTAAAATGACCAAAAAGCAAGAGACAGACCCCCAAGTTCATTTAAAATACTAAACGTTGGTGTAAATGACGTTAAAGGCAGTAAACATCACAAATTACATGAGCACATTGATTTCATGGCTATGGGATGTAACAGATGACCTCGACGGGGGAAGCTGTCAAATTGAAATTTGAGGTAAATTGAACAACTTGATTACATCTCAAAAGACATTTTTCAAACAAATGTAAATATTTCCCACTCAGCAACAGCTCCTGCACATGGAGAACAATAAGCACTTAAAAAATGATATTCATTATCAACACCCCCCCCCATTTGCCAGCAATTTTTGAAATGTTTACATGCTGCATATTGTTAAAACACTTGCCTTCCCTCTTACAGACTTACAGTAAAACAATACTTATCAGAATTGTATGTTTTAGAATTTTCCAGATTTGTAGTTTTCAGTGAACAACAGCAGTGTGTTCTGCACACAGTGTGTCTGTGTGTATGTTAAAGTGATGCATATGTACATGTAGACATGGGTACATACCCGATAACAGCATAACCCAGAGCCTGACTTTACCAAGTACCACCCCTACTTTGACCCCTGTAACAAAGTTTCCTATAGAAATCAAATAAAAGCTGAAATGAGCTGATTTTGAGATAGGACAGCTCGTCAAAGTTCATCATGTCTCTTTGTTAAGTCTTCCCCATAATTGGTGGCCTGACTGCCCACAAACATGTTCCAGTTGGCCAGAATCTCCTTCTTGGTTATTTTCTCGTCCTGTTGATTCATCAGCAGATTCCATCCATTGGTTTGATTGATTTAGTTTGAGGGAGAGAAGGAAAAGAAAGACAGAAAGAAGCTTGTTAATAATTACCCCCAAATTAACCCAATCATTTCCATTCAAAGACAAGTGATTGTAAGTCTGCACAGGTTTGGTGGCTCAGGAGGTAGAGCAGGTCATCTACTAATCAGAAGGTTGGTGGTTCAATTCCTGGCTGCTCCAGTCTGCATGCAAAAGTGTCTTTGGGCAAGATACTGAACCCCAAGTTGCTCCTGATGCTGCTGTCAGAGTGAATGTTAGCTAGCAGACACTCAGCTGTAGAAAGAAGTGCTGGTGTGAATGCAAACATGCTGTATAAATCATTTTGAGTGCTCAGCTAGAGTAGAAAAGCACTATATAAGATCCAGTCCATTTACTATTTGACCAAACTCTAAATGCTGGAACTGCACAAGTTTCGAGGCACCCCTCACTTTATATTGGAAATAGGTGCAGCAATTTATTCAAACATGCAAAAATATATGGAGATACAGTCAAAAACAGCTCGCACACTTCTAACGAGGTGGCAAGTCATTATTTGGAATGGCCTAAGAATTTTACAATGTATACTCACCAAGCACTTTGACATGGTCTGTTCATTTACTGGAATGAAGTTATACAGCACAGTGAGAGGCAGCTTTCTTGTAATTTCTTGAAGTAGTCTTCAAGAATAGTTCTCTGAGCTGAGCTTTTCTTTAGATGTTGGCTGCTCTTTGTTCCAAATGATCCTACACTGATCCTACAATGATCCTACACTGCTTCAGTAATGCTGAGGTCCAGGCTGTGTGTGTGTGTGTTTATCATCAGCATCAGCAGTGTTTGCGATCATTATTGCTTATTATATGGTGCTACATGGTAGATCAAAATCTGACTTTTGGTGTTCATTATTCCACCAAGTTTGACAAAGATGTCAGCCCCAAACCATGACAGCCGTGTTTTAAAGACCACCGTAGTAACTCACTGTTCACCTCTTTTCTAAGCTCTTCTATACTGAGAACATCTTGAACCAGTAATTTAAAATTTGAATTAATCATGGGTGAAAAGGCAGCCAACATCCACAGAAAAACTCTGGAAAACTGAAGACCACTTTAAAAAGTCAGAAGAAAGTCTGAAACAAATTAGGAGTGTCTCGAGACTTGCAGTGAGCTGTAGCTCACAAGAAAATATTTTTGACAGCTGCCATTGCACTGCTGTATAAATTAACTAGTAAGTTAACTTCCATGTTATGGTTTTTAATGTTGAAATCTGGCCAAAAACTGGACGTCTGGTGCATCAGAAATGAAAGAATCTCAACAGTGGTGAGTTTACCTTGTCAGTGTCTGTCTCGTGGATCAAATGTTTGGCTTCATTGTCAGCATGGTCAACCTCTCCTGGCAAAATCCACTCTGCCACTTCATTAGCATCCAGGTAGCCATCCTGAACAGCAGAGGAAATAAAAAAAAAAGATTATTTATCTTTCTAAAACTGTCAAGCAGCAGATTCTAAATCACATTTTAAATAAGTTTGTTGTGGTTTGGCGCTATATAAATAAAACTTAACTGAAATACCCTGTTACCAGTTCTTGCTTGGCCTATTAGTAAGTTGGACCACACTGCAAACCTTGGAAAATGCTCTGACAATGATCGCAACAACTTCCACATTCTCCCACACCCAAGAATTTTATTTATATGGTGCCAAGTCACAACAAACAGTCGCCTCAAGCTGCATCATATTGTCGGTAAAGGCCCTACAATAATACAGAGAAAACACAACAATTTAACGACCCCCTATGAGCAGCGCTTGGCAACAGTGGGAAGGAAAATCTCCCTTTTAACAGAATTAAACTTCCAGCAGAACCAGGCTCAGGGAGGGGCAGCCATCTGCTGTGTCAAAAGACATACTGTGGAAGAGAGACAGAGATTAATAATAACTAATGATTAAATGCAGAGTGAAGTATTAACAGAGTGAAAAGAGGCGGACCCCCAATTCCACCAACAATTAGCTAAGAAAGCTGGGTCAAGTAAGGTCTCAAGTGGCTTTTTAAGTAATGGTTGAATTTCTGCCGGTGGTACATAGCCCATTAATCGAGTTAGATTGATCATATTTAAGATTGAAGCATCAATTAATGGTAGTGGTTTTTGAGCAGTCTTGTAGAAATGGGCAAGTTGGAAGGAAGACAAGTTGATAAATCTTTGAGATGTTGTTTTAAATAATTTTTCCTCTAATGTCAAAATTTTTATTTATAAAGAAATCCATGAAGTCAGTACTAGTTAAAGTGAAAGGAATACTCGGCTCTACAAAGCTCTGAGCCGAGTATTCGCCTTTGGAGAATCCTTTCAGCTGGAGCGGACTCGCGTGGCGTTGACCATTCTTATACTTTCCTTCTCCAGCTTACGGCTTATCTGCTTTAAGCTGCGTGTTCATGTCTAATAGGCACCATATCTGTATTTACACAGTTTTCCCAAAGCAAGCCTTTGACAAACAACAAAACGCTTTTCTTGCTTAATCATAAAGCAGTTTCCTTTGGAAAAATTCTGCACATTTTACCTTATTGGTATCCCTGATTTCTGAAAAGTGTTTCCTCTCCGTCTGGACCCAATCAGGCTCACTTTCCCCTTTCTCTGGTGTGTACATATCACCTGTGAAGCAGCAGTAAGACAAACACATTTAAAACAGATGGCCTCCAGTGGAGACAGTAGCTGGAGACAAGTGAGTAACCTACCGATGTATTCTTCCAAGTTGATCTTGCCATCGCCATTCTTATCAATGTCATCCATGGTTTCCTGCATTTAAATATGATTCAGTTATCTGGACACTTCTCATATCATAGCTGCAGTTTCACGTTCTACTTCCCTACATAGGTGCTGTTATGTGACATATTGATATATGATCCCATATGTCTATCATATATTAATGCGGCCATTATGGGACTGTGTTCATTTATTAATGTCTGAATCTAACAATATTCAGTTCAATTTTATTTAGAAAGCAACAAATCACAACAAACAGTTGTTTCAAGGTGCTTTAAAGTTTAAGACCTTTCAATAATTACAGAATATGTAATATTGGCTTGAGTTAGTACACATGGCACAGTAACAATATATTCATTAACACACAGATGGGATCTGACAGTAAAATATGTTGTTCTACTCATCATACAGATCAGCTGTTGCACACAGATTTGCATGGAGGAATAAATCCTTCACTAATGCTGTTTCTGTGCTGTGATCAATTCTGAAACCTGACTGAAACTCTTCAAAGTAACC
>VUQK01019797.1:15008-31042 GCA_015106715.1 Bujurquina vittata
CCCCCCGTTTTTCTTAGTGTATAATTCAACTTATCTGCTGGCGCTCATATGCTCATGATATATTTTGTGTCACTTTATACAAACAACAAAACTCCAGCAGTAGATCAATCACGAGAACAATATTTCTGTTTCCTGGCAGATTATGATGCTCAAACCTTCACCTGGGAGAAGTACCTGGAGAAGACCAAAGCAAAAGCTGCGCCCGCAAGACTGTTTAACGCTGTAAGACAGGAAGACTAAAACAAGCGTGAAGTTGCGCGCTGTTTTAAGATGACTGTGTGATCGCACACTGTTGTTTCGTGATAGGTTGAATAATGGGCCTGGACAGCTTCTTTTTGAATTTTTCTGTTGATGTAAACACTCACACTCAGGGTTAAAAACTCTGAACTAATAAAAACACGACACTTCTTTCAGGACTACCCAGGTCACAGCTACTCCCCTAACATGAAGCTGGAGGCCGTGGATCTGATGGAGCCGCGGCTCGTGTGTGTGGCCACCGTGAAGCGCTGTGTCGGCCGCCTTCTCCTTATCCACTTCGACGGCTGGGAGGATGAGTTTGACCAGTGGGTTGACCACCAGTCTCCAGACATCTACCCTGTTGGATGGTGTGAGCTCATGGGCTACCAGCTCCAGCCACCTCCTGGACTCGGTAAACACCACTAACTAAAACGCCCAACATGTAGAGTCATTGAAGAGATGTGGGTTAATGCAACAGAGTTGGAGCATTTGGATTAAAGGGGGATTAAAGGCCAGAGTACACCTTTTTTTTTTCCCTACTTTTGGATCTGTGTGACATCAGTCACACAGACCTTATATTTTTAGGAATAATGCACTCTTCTTGGGATAACAAAAAATATACATCTAGAAATGGACATAAAAGGAGCCTTTTTTACGGTGTTTGTTTCAATCATGATTAAGTTAAACTTCAGCAGCAGTTCACCACACTCACTAAGCTCCAGTCTCTAAAATTGTCACATGTAGCGTAGAAGTGACTGACTGGTGCTGGCGAGTGATGGATAGCTGTTTCTGATTATGTAACAAAGTGACTGGTGTTTCGTCCTGTTTTCCAGCTGAATTAATTGAACAGCAGCTGGTGCGGAACAAGAAATGCCGGCGCTTTGCTTTCGGGAGAAAGAGTAGGTTTGATTCAGAAAAGTACATGGAGTCTTGCGTCGTTACTGTCGTATATGAAGTTATGAAATACTTTTTTTTTTTTTTTGTAGAAAAGAAGAACCCAAAAAAGAGGCTGTCTCAGGACCAAGCTCAAGATGATGCCGATCAGCACACTGAAAGTCTTCAAAGCACTCCTCCAAAAGTGCCGCTCGTCCAGCCCAAGACTGAGCCAGAGGAGCAGGAAAGTAAGTCATTTTTACCTCATTTTGTATGCCAGTTGCCCATTTTGGTCATTTGCTGACTTAATTGTGCCTCCATAGTTGTTGCAGTGCAAGTGAAAGTGGAGGAAATGGAGATGGAGACCCCCATTAGGCCCCCAGATAACCCTCAGCAAGTCTCTGTGAGCAAAATCAAACAGGAAGAGGGAGAGCAAAGCAGCTTGGAAAATAGAGCACTTGAAAAGACGGTGCAAAGTAAAACTAAAGACACCCGTGAAGACAGGCGTACCGGGGACAGCAGCACGGCTCAGACTGAAAATGAAAGGCTGGACAAAGAGGAGTGGAGCCAAGAAAATGACAGTACCATGGATGAAACGTAGACAATAAAAGAATCATTATAGTTCAATGGATATGTTGGCAAAACGTATCAAGAAGAGTTTCTGAAATGTGACTAAGATCCAATTCATAGATATGACTATGAACACCTTCCTGGGTTGTAATGACATCAGACAAGTATTTTTTTAATCTTTTATATTCAGATGTGTTGTAAATTTACAATCTAAATGTAAATGATTTGATGCTTTACAACTTTAAGTATGTTGTTGTAGTTAAGGTTAACTAACCTCAATTGCCATCTTTGTAGTACCATCTTTGGACCTTTATGCTTTTCCTCATTTTCTGTCACCCATATGCTGTTAAATATCACAGTATGGTGAATGCTCACATGAAAATGTGCTGAGTATGTACAAGTCAGTCTAAACTAAATTGCCTATAGTGTTCACTCACCCATCCGAATCACTGAGTTCAGGCGTTCCAGTCACTTCCATGGCCACAGGTGTATAACCAAGCACCTCGGCATGCAGACTGCTTCTACAAACATTAGTGAAAGAATGGGTGAATTCCAGTGTTGCTGTGATGGGAGGTCACCTGTGCAACAAATCCACTCATGAAATTTCCTCACTGCTAAATATTCTACAGTCGACTGTTAGCGGTATTATAACAAAGTGGAAGCCATTGGGAACAACAGCAACTCTGCCATGAAGTGGTAGTCCAGATAAAATCACAGAGCAGGGTCATGGATACAGAGCTTCACAGAGGTCACCAACTTCCTACAGATTTCTGGACTCCTGTTTTTCAGGAGTTGGGTTCGGCCCCTTGCCTCCAGTGAAAGGAACTCTTAATGCTTCCAAGACATTTGACAAAGACAAAGCAGGTCCACAAAGACATGGATGAGCCAGTTTGGTGTGGAAGAACTTGACTTGCCTGCTGACGGCACACCTTTGGGATGAATTAGAGTGGAGACTGTGAGCCAGGCCTTCTCTCCAACATCAGTGTCTGACCTCACAGATGTGCTCCTGGAAGAATGGTCAATAACTCCCACAAACACTCATAAACCAGTTTATATCAGAATCACGACATGCAGCGGTAATTCTCCCATTGTCAGACACTCAAACATAAGTGTACAGTTGACTGGCAAGCCAGGTGAAGCCTGTTCCCTCATTATGTTATGACAGTTTAAGCAGATGAAATATGCTGAGAAGGAGAGAAACACCTCATGATCTGAAGCATAACACATCATGTGTCAAACATGGTGGAGGAAAGTGATGGCATGGACATGTATGGCTGACAGAGTATTTGTCCAACTAAGTTTGAGCATTGTGAATTGTGTTTAAAAATGACTGCAATTCTTAAACAGATAAACACCTTTAATTAAAGCTAGAAGTGTGCGCTTCAATTATTTCTTAATTTTTTTGATTTAAAATCCACTGTGGTGATGTACAGATGCAAAACTACAAAAAAAAAAGGTGATTGTGCAAATACACGTAACCTCTTAAAAAGCAACAAGATACAGCTAATTAATGCAACTGTCCAAAGTCTTTATGATCTTCTTCAACATTGTACTGATAATAAAGCAAGAATAATTGTTGATCCATCCAGTTCAGCCTCTGCAGTTCAGAGTTCAGTGTTTAACCTCAAAAACCTTGTTCTGTGCTGATGTTTTGAAGTCCAGATGCGACGCCAAAGACAGCAGATTTAGGCCACGCTGCGTCTCTTTGTGCTTTTAGCGGCTTTCTTTGCTGCACTCTGTTTTGTGGTCTTGTAAATTTTGGATTTGGCTTTGAGCATCTTGACCCGCCGATGGCCGTTGAGTTGCATTGGTTTGGGTTTGGTTGCCTTGGGTGCCTTGGCCGGCTTTGGGGTGACAGCAGGGGCAGAGGGAAGACTCTCTCCACCAGGGCAGGCCTTGAACGCGTGGACATCCTTGACCTTTCGACCCCTCAATTCCGGGGGATTGGCACAGGTGGCTCGTACCTTGAGGTTGACTTTCTCAATCCACCTAGATGAAGAGGAAAGATCCAAATTAGTTACTGGTGTCGGTTATTTCACTTTTTTTTAGGTTTATATATTATTGATCCAGTGGGTGTAATGTGTGGGGCTTGAAGCTTAAAGATACATCTTTGGAGATGTAAACTTGTTTTTCTCCTGTAATTAATAGCATCCATACCCGAGGAACATTTTCACACATTAAAAACTCCCACTGTTCAAACCCCAGTCGTATCTAACTACACTATTCCCCTGCAGCTGTCTTACAGGCGTAGTGGCAGTAGGGGGCAGTCACACATCAGAGGGTTGTCTGCGAGATTGATGACCTCCAAAGCAGTGAGTGGGTGGAAGTCAGGCACCTCCTCTAGCTGGTTGCCCTCCAAGAAAAGACTCCTCAAACGAGGACCCAGTCCTGCCAGTGCACTCTGTGACATCTACAGTGAGAGAGAGAACATCAGTTTGAAAAGCTCTAGATTACTTATAAAAATATGTATAGAGTTTACAGTACAAAGGCCACTCACTTTCTCCAGTCTCATGTTATCAAGGTACAGCTCCTTCAGTGACCTCTCCAGAGGTTTGAAAGCATTTGGTCCGATCCAGCGAATTGAATTTCTGGACAGCCTGAGGTCTCTGAGATTCCCTGCCTTCCTCAGCGCCTCAGTGGGCACCTCCTTGAGCTTGTTGCCTCCCAGGTGGAGTGTATCAAGGTCGTTTGCCTGGTCCAGAGCCCTGGGCGACACATGCTCAATGGCGTTCCCGGTGAGATAGAGAGCTCTCAAACCCTCAGCCCCGGTCATGATACCTGGCTCCAGCTTAGTGATGGAGTTGTTCTCCAGGTGAAGTGCGAGCAGACTGGGCACGAGTTTGAAGGCACCTTTGGGGAAGCTGGTGAAGCGGTTCTTTTCCAGATGGAGGTAAGTTAGCTGAGGGAGACCTATGGTTTAAAAAAAAAAAAGGTGACTTTGAATCTTGTTTGAATGCCCACTAAAAATGTAATTTTGCCTGTGAAATACCTTTAAAGGCATCTGGGCTCAGGGAAGTGAGGTCATTCTCAGACAGGTACAGGTATATCAGTCCTTTCATCCCACTGAAAGCTCCTCCCTCCACCTCCACAATTTTGCAGCGCTGCAGGTGCAAGGACACAACCTGTGCAACAGCGGGGAAGCTGTTGCTGGGAATGTAGTGGAAGTGGTTGCCACGCAGGTCCAGAAGACGAGTGTTGGGAGAGAAACCGCGAGGCACTTTAGTGTGACCGCGGTTCTCACACGAAGAGTGGTGCGTCTCCGCCTGCAGAGGGGTGGTTAATGGAAATGCAGTCAAATTAGACAACCGCCTGGTCTGATCACAAGAAATCCTAACAATGGTTACAAAACTACAGGAAACTCTTTTTAAATCACTGAACTTCAGGTGAATTAAAAACTTTGAACTCACAAATAAGGAAAATCAACTGCTGTTTTTATAGATTTAAGGGTGGCACTGGTTTTCTAATCTCATCCTTAAGGTGTTCAATCATACCCCATTATCACTGGCAAGAGCAAGTAAAGAGGTTAAAGTCAGTTTAGGAAATATGGAAAGCATTAAATAAGGTATAAACAGACATAAATACTATCAGTCCTTTGTCCACCTCATATGACCCACTCACCTCACAGACACAGTTGGCAGGACACTTGACTTTGTTCGGTTCTTTGGTGGGTGGTGCTGTGATCCTGGAAGCTTCCTCAAACTCTGCCTTTAGCATGTCTTCCTGACTTTGGCATCTCAGCTCTGGAGGGTGGACAGCATCCAGGCTCTCACCTGAAAGATGTGCCGGTCCTCCACAAGTCCCCATCAGCTTCACTCTGTTACGGATAGCCCACTCTCTGCAGAGCAGTAAAAAAGAAAATAAGACCAAAGTGGTGATTACTTTCCTGAGGTTTCCTGAAGCTGTCATTGCATGACCCCCACCGTACCTGAGGGGACGCAGATAACAGTTGCAGAGGATGGGGTTCCCGGCCAGGTTGAGGCGGGCCAGCTTGGGCGACCCTTCAGCGAAGGGCTGGATGACACGCAGCTGGTTATTGCTGATGTCCAGGTGGATGAGGCTGGGGGAATTTGATACAGCTGTGTTCACCAGGTCCTGCAGGGACATGTGGTCCATGAAGAGGTGGGTCAGCTTGGGCATGGACACCGCCTCCTCTCCCAGGTATGTCATGGGGTTGTAGCTCAGATCGAGACGGGTCACCTCTGACAGTCTGGATGCAGAAAGGGAGAAGGGTGGAAATGAGAGCCGAGTTTATTACTCAAAATAGTTTGAAGATAATCTCCAACACAGACGCCAGGCATCTGAGTTTAGCAAAAGATCTTCTGTCCATTGTCCTAAAATACAAAAATGATTGGGTTTCTAAGTTTGCTCTTTCTACTCATTTATATCATACAGCTCGTGTCTTCTTTGACAACCTAAGAATTTTCTATTTTAGAAATAGGAGGGCCTAAATAAAAAGCCTAAATGACAGAATCAACCAACCTAATAGATGTTATGATGCCGACTAAAGTGAAGGATGAAATAACAGCTGGTAAAGACAATAGATAGGTTATCAACGATTGATAAACACTGTGAGTCCGAACAGTGAAGCCACGGCAAAGGGTTTTACTTTTGAAGCCCAACAACCTTAAATCTGCATTCTTCGTAATGGCCAGCAGGGGGAGACTCTACTTCTTTCTAAAAATTGGAACTGTAGCTTAAACCCAACAAACAGTAACCTTCAGGGAATGTTCCCTTAAGATTCCCTGATGGACACAATTTGGGGAACATTTCCAGAATGTTCCCTAAAGATCCTCTAAAGGTGCATAATTATTAGTTTACTATTTCAAAATTGTAACTGTAACTGAAACAGTTAGCTAACAAAAATTAAGAAATGGGAGTTAATTTGAACTCACAAGAACATGAAATGTATTGACGAGTGGCGAAAATGGCTTTATTGAATCTGACAAGACTATGGGGTTACATTGGATGAAGAAGGCTGGGAACCATTGCTGTAAGGTGTGCCCACCTTGTGACTGACAGCTTATTACATTATAGGTGTGCGACACCCAACGTTTTCAGTCACTCCAAACTGTGGATTGTGACATCCAGTTTAAACAAACCAGCAGCCTGAAAATGTTAGAGGTCACCAAAGTAATCACCACTTTGGTGAGGTTCAGCTGTAGCCCACAAATTACTTTGTAATGTGGCGGTGGCTATGTCCATCTTTAGTATACAGTCTTTGGCAGGGGTTCTCAAACTGTGGAGCAGATCCTTTGCAGAGTTTGCTGATGCTATTCTGCTGACCTTTTTTTTTTTTAAGTGAGATACAATTGGATCTGTTTTATCAATCATTTAAAAAACAAATTTGGGGTGTGTGAAATTTTTTCAGCTTCTGAAGTGGGGCGTGTCAAAAAGAGTTTAAGAACCAGTAGTGTGTGGAGAAGAGCCAACGGGCCCGTACGCTGCAGTTACCCTAAGTAAGGGCCCAGTTTCAATTTTTCTTTCAAGTTTTAAATGTAATTATTTCATAATTTAGTTTCTGTGTCGATCTGCAGTCAGTGTGAGATTCCTGTTTAGTTCCAGTCCTGAGCACTGGTGCCTTACCTGGTCATGGTCTCAGTGGGGAAGAACTGCAACTCGTTGTGGTCCAAGCTGAGGCGGGTTAACGTGAACAGACCGGCAAAGGCTTCGATGTCCAGGTAGTTCAGAAAGTTGTGACTAAGACGAAGCCACTTGATGTTCTGCAGACCCTGAAAAGCAGAGAAAGTTTAATTTGAGGCTTCATCAACAGAAGATTGCTTCATCGCTGTTGCAGCATTTCGAGCAGATGGTTTAGTGCGGGTACCTGGAATGCCATATTAGGGATGTAGACCAGGTGGTTGTGTGTGAGGGAGAGCATGTTGAGGAAGCCAAGCTGAGAGAAAGCTCCAGGCTGGATCTCTTCCACACGATTGCGGTCGATCATGAGCTGCTTTAGCGAGGACAAACCATCAAATGACTCCTAAAATCACAAAACACGCACAAGGACAAAGTTGTACTCTGCTGCACTGAAAAAGGTGGATAAACGTCTGTAGCTAATTTTAATCTAAAAAAACACACTAAATGTGATAATGGGATTTATACGGTTTACGTTTGTGAATACCTGGTAGAGGATCTCAATGTTGTTGTTGGCCAGGTTGAGGAAGACCAGGCGACCGAGGCTGCGGAATGCCCCCTCCTTCACCTTGTGGATATTACAGCGCTGCAGTGACAGGTGAGTCAGGTAGGGAGTGTGTTTGAAAGCCCCGGTGGGAAGTTCTTGGATGTCATTACCACGAAGATCCAATTTCACTGTGATCTATAAGGAAAGGAGTTTATATATCGGATGATGATAGTAAGTATTACAAGTTGAAACTTTAGACCAAAGTTTATAATTCTTAGACAGGGTCATTGAAATTTATATTTGACATGATTTAGGATTTCTGGAACAGTGTACATCTTTATAAATACCTCATCAACTGTGGGAGGAACTTGGGTCAGGTTCTTGTTGACACAGGTCACGGTGAGCTGGATCTGGTCACAGACGCACTCCTGTGGGCATTTTGCCGTGTGCACCGCAGGGATGCAGAGGAGCAGCTGAATCCAAAAGGAATCCAGAAGGCGCATCTAAAGAGAAAACGGCACTCGTTCACTCTTCTAGTCGTGCCACATACGTCAACTGGAAATCTTAAATGTTTGAGGTCCATGCAGAGAGATAATAGATCAGTTACATGATCATTTATTCATACATACAACTAGCACAGTATGCAAACAGCTTTTATTTTCCCTAATTTGGTTTGCAAAAACCTTGTTAGACCTTCATGTCAGCTGTCTGAAGTAAACACATCCAACTTGGTGAAACTACTCAACTTCCAAATGGTAGTTTTACAAACTTCCAGTTACAGAAACAATGACATCTTGTTAAGGGGGGGTTAAATAGAGAAGCCTGAGTAAAAGTAAACTGAGCATTCTCTGAATCTGATCTGTTTAAGAGAGCTTAAGTACAGTTTTGAGATACTTTACATAATTATTTCCATTCTGTGCTGCTGTGCTACTCTAATTAACAGGGGCTGAAGTATTTTTACATTTGCTACTTTAAACACATTCCACTGACAATTTTGTACTCAAGTATTACAGATGCAAGACATGTAAATGCAATTGAGTATCTTTATATGAAGAGGAATTATGTCGGCCTGCAATAAGGTTGAAAGCTGTAAGTACAGTAGAATGAAAAGGTCATTCTCAAAGGGATGTTTTACATCTAAAGCCCTGCACCTTAATATCTAACGAGGTTTTTGCATTATCATTGAATTCAAACACTGTCAGGAAAAAATAATGTGTGTGTGTGTGTGTCACATTCATTTATTTTTCCTTTCCAAGCTTAAATTTAAAAAGAAAAAGAAAATCTCCATCCTTCTGCACTTTTTGGGGATTAATGATATTTGGTCAGATTGGTCTGCCATAGTCTTTACTGGAATGCCTTAAAACCACATTCCCATGTTGGATCAACAGTCCTGATCCTCAGGAATGGACATGAAACGCTTCACGGCCCCACACTCGACAATTTGGACTCTGGAAATGTTGACACGTGTTGTGGTGCCATGACTGAACCCCTGTGCTGACCAATGGCTGCGTAACACAAAAGTCAAATTCAATAACGCGTTTGTTATGCGCACTTGAAGTCAACAGCAACGATAAGGTTGGTGCAAAAGATTGAAAATATGGGAAAATCTTACCTTTCCATTGATTGAAACTCTTCCTTCTAGATTAAATTAATTGGAAACGCTTCATTTTCGGTGTTATCTAAAGCAGCGGGAAACCGAAGCTGACAACACGTTTAAAAGGAATTAAAATTTGTATGTTCATATTTATCAGGATACCACATTTTCTTCGAGCAACCTCCTGTACAGAAATGACCCAAGAAACTAGAGACGGAGGAATTTGCTCCGTCCCCCCGTCCCCCCCGGGGATCAACAGACCGAACCGAGTGGGAGCCGCCGCACCGGGCGCGCACAAAGGCGCACAGTGTCTCTCTGCCGGGGTTGTGCCAAAATGCGTTTCCCTTTAAAATGTGTTCTCTGGGCAGGGAGCCCAAACTGTGATCACTTCAAAAAGCTGAATATAAATCAGGTAAATATCCGCTTGCATGTATTTTTTTCAATTCAAGTACTTATTACAAACATTATTGGTTCGTTATTGAAAAACGTTTTCATTTTGACGCAAAACAAGACGCGTAAAAAAAGCGCCGTCCACAGCATTGAATAACTATAAATAACCGAGCGTCGGGTATTAAACTTTCATTTTCCGGCCTGTTCAGGTGCTCGTCGAACAACATTAGAGTCGCTGGAATAGATTTTGTGCATTTAAATCCATATATATATATTAAATAAAATATTACTATTAAATATATTTCAGCGCAAACTGAAATTTTTACGCGCAAACTCACCGTGGCGCTTCTGTCCAGCTGCAGATCGTTACTGGCCACTGACCCTCCCCCCCCCCGGTTGTCCCCCATCCAAAACAAACTCCGTTCATCCCCTTCTTTCACGACTGCTTCTTGCCCACCAACAACTCCGCCTCCGCCTGCTGCAGTCTGCTCACTGCGCCCCCTTAATGATTGATTTTTCCCCAGTTTTGCTATTTTGTCAGTACTGGTAACATTACACAACATCTGGGCATGCTCCTGATGCAACGGTGGACGTTGTCCTGGGGGGGGGGATCTCATCTCATCCCCTTCTTGCCTTTCAAGTGCACCTGTTCGCTTCATTTGTACCAAAGCAAAAGCATGAAAACACTCAGACACAGGTTTGTAAGACCAATTATATTTCAGACAGAGCATTCAGTACAAATTAATCAGGTAAGCCAACATTATCCTGAAGGAATTGACTTATTGTTTGATGTTATCAAGTTAGATTATCTAAATACTATATTCCATTCTCATCACACCACCAACACACACAGAGCTATATGAGGTAATACACAGGAGGTTGTGCAGCATTAAAGTCATAAGAAACTGCAAATAAAAGTGATTCAAGTCCCTGATTGTTGTGATCCTGCAGTACAGACTGGACCCTATGAGCAGCACAATGAAAACTCTGAATAAACAGACTGTCCTTAAAGTTGTTTTTCTTTCCCTTTCACAAAGAATTTTTCAAATAATGCTCAAAAAGTCACAACTTTATTTATCTGGACAGATTACTATAATCCCAATTTCTCTCTGAGCACTCCTGAACAAGTTTTCACAGAAAAAGTAAAATCAGTAGTTGTATCAATGTCTGCCATACTGGTAGGATTTGTTATACAGATTTCCAAATGCCCATTTTATGACAATCCAGACATTTCCACAAATGTATAAGGAGACTTGTCTGAAATCAATTCTGTTTTGCATCAGGATTTGTTTGTTTGCTCCACTTCAGGTTACAGCCAATTTATTTTAAACCCATTAAACTCTTGTCTAATTGATGAGCATTTTTTTGTTGTTGTTTGTTGTTTTTTATATATCATTTTTATCTATTTTCTATAAAAATATGTCATAAGCAAAAGTAGAAAAATAAAAATTAAGACATTCTTGGATAGTCTCCATGAAACCTTCATAATACACAAGTCAAGAGTGGATATCAGTGGTTGGACTTGTCCTTTGAGTAACAATCGTCCCTGCTAGTTTCAAAGGTGAAAAACTGAATGTGAGTGCAGAGTGTGTCCCTGTGCTGGTATGGGTTGTGAGATCAGTGTTGATCGTGGCACCGCCTCTCCAAAGCAGAGCTCAGCCTCTCTGTGGCACTGCCGCACGACTTCAAACCTCCACCGTTCCTGAAGAGGCAGAGTGGTGTGAGGCTGCTGTCCCGTTCATGCAACAGCTTAACATTTACATTTAAATTGGAATAAGATGTTAAACTAAGTTGTGCTGATAAAAGATTGCCCTACTTGGACAGGAAGATGTAAAGGAGTGAGACGGCGTGCTTCGGGAAGTATTCCTGCTGGACGGCATGTTCCAAGCACAACAGCTGACCTGGGACCAGTAATGCCTTTTTTATTTTTCCCTCTCCCTGAAAATAATAATAAAAAAAGATCCACAGTAAATACAAAGCGTCACCATCTCAATTCATTACATTTAAAACATTACAGATTTGGCTGAAAACACTCAAGGGGAAAAGTACACTTATTAAGAATTATGCAAAAATAAAAATATAAAGAAATGGTAGGAACAGTTTTAGACTTTTTAGCCTATTTTTATTTAAATTCTACATCAGCTAGATCTTTCAGACTCTCTAGGACAAATGTCTGATACAATGGTTCTGTGAATATGGACTCTCGGGAGTGTAGCCCGAGTTCTCACAGAATGATGAATTCTCCAAGTCCCTAAAATATTTGGATGTCTGATCTGACAGCAGATTTGGAGGCCTGCAGAAACTACAATTTTGCAGGTAGATGACGGATACTGCGTTTACAGGTTCTCACATACAAGGTGCATCATATTCTTTATTTTTCCACAATCAGGGGAATTTCATCCAAGTTCAGTGTGATATCAACCAGATGACACCAGTTTCACGACACATAATTTAACATTTTGTGCACACTTGTAGTAATAAAATGTTTCAATAAAACCCTGTAGCTACACATGACATTCAGTGACACTAGTATCAGTTTAAAAGGGACAGTTCAGCCCTAAATCAATTTTACGTATTCTTACTCTGACCTTGAATTTAATGAATCTAAATGGCATGACTCTATATCAATATATATTTCTATCATTATCAAAAATGTCCATGAAATATTAGGATTTGAGGCTATATCACTCCGCCCTTGATTACTACCTACTACCTTGACTGCCAGTTTCTCAGAGGAGGCAGCCTAGGAAGTGCTGCAGCGGCGCTTTACCTTCAGTAGTCCCATCGTGACCAGCAGCGTGGACAGGAAGCAGTATGACTGGAGGGTTGAGCCAGAGACGAGCTTCTTCAACACTGCATCTATGAAGCACAGTGACACATTGTATCCAAGTGACACAGTGGCTAACTGCTACCAAAGAGATCACTCTGTACTAACAGAATGAAATTTCTCAACAGTTATGAACATGTAAAATCAGAATACAACAGGAAAACTACGTGTTGGTCTCCTTACTAACAGCCAAAGTTTCAAATAATGAGGACAGTGTCTGTGCATGTGAGCAAAAAGCTCAGGTTTCAGACAGTTTTTCTACTATTGGCTCTTTATGCCATCAGTAAAAGGTGATACCCTTTAAATGGTCATCTCAGACACACAGCTCTAGCAGTGAGCAGAGAAGCGCTACCCACCTGCTGTGGCAATCCTCGTTAATAAGGTAATAATAATAATAATAATAATAATAATAATAATAATAATAATATAAAAGTTGGTTAAAATGGGGAGGAGCTTGTTTCACATGAACTGAGAGACTGCACCAAAGCCAAAGTCAAAGAGTAGAAAAAGGAGCAGAATAGGTCCAATTTAAGTGTGACTTATTCACCAATAGTATCTAGAACAGCAGCCTTGGTCTCGGGATCATCACTGTACAAGGAGCCAATTTTCAAAAGGACATCAACCGCTTTGTGTGGCTCAGATGCGTCAACCTGGTGAGAAGAGAAAAGAATCTCAGCAACAGGTTAAGCCCAATATAGCACGCTAAAAAAAAATAAATAAATGTTGCAAACACTTTGTTTACTACTTAAAAACTGTTAACCTCTTGCTGGAGGTTTGTCCTCATCTCTCCCAGCTGGAGAAGCTTTTCCACAGAGGGGCAGCTAAGGAAAGAAGTGATCTCTGCCTGTAGAGAAACACAAGGACACTGCTGAGAGATCTTGTTTTTTTCCCCCCGATTTGTACAAAGTAATTGGGAGCTGCATGTACAACAACCACAACAATGTTAAAAACAGATCAACAATTACATTAAAGCAACAGCTGTTTGTTTAGGCGGTTATCTTACTGGGCTGTCAGCTGGCAGAGGACTGTCTCCGTTTGCTGTTATTCCATTTTCCTTTGGAATTTCACTATACTCCTCATTCTCTTCATTATAGTCGTCACTAATGTCGTCGTCATCATCATCATCATCTCCACTGTCATCTTCCTCATCAGGTTCTCCCTCATCATCACTGTAGCGAAGTTTTAAATAATTTGCATGTTTCTGCAGTTAAAAACAATTCAATAGATTTCTTAATGCTGCAAAAACATGCATTACCTGAGTGATGCCAGGAGGTCTCCTTTATTCATGTTCTCCAAAGCTTCTTTCAAAGCCTCACAGCCCTCCTCTCCCAGACAGTTACCTGTTACAGACAACCAATTTCAAACTCTGCAAACTATAAACGTTTTTGTAACCATTTCTGCAGGATTTTTAAGTCACCCTGGACCTACTTTCAAAAAAAAGACAAAGTGTGCATACCGTTCAGATCCACTTTCTCCATGTGAGGTTTGTCTTTAACAGCCTGAGCCACCGCTAGTGCTGCCGCGTCAGTGATCTCACCAAATGACAGATTGAGCTCCTGAAGAAAAGTTGAATAAGAGAGCACTGCAAGATAAGCTGCTGATGGGGGAAAAACACAAAAGGATACCGAGTCATAAGCCGTCATCGTACTCACCTTGAGGATTGGCAGTCCTTCTCTCAGGACTGCAGCAAGGGCAATAGCGCCTTCAGAACGGACCAGACAGTCACCAAAGTTGATGACCTGGATGTTCCTGAGGTGCCTCAGCGCCTACAAGGCCAAGGAGGTTGGAGGAAATGGCTCAATCACAGTGGATAAAGATCCTCTCTGCTTACAGAGAGTTTCTGAAAATATGTAGACCTCACCTGTGCCATCGCCAGCGTTCCCTTCTTGGTGAAAGTGTTGTCATTGAGGTTAAGCACCCAAAGTTCTGGGTTATGTTGAAGGGCTAAAGCTAATGCCATCACACCTTTGTAGTTTATTCCATTCTGGGGCATGTGAATCTCTTCAAGGCTGCCCATCAGCTGACAGTAAAGAGAGAAAGAAAGTGCATCATTAAACATAAATGTCTCCTCAATATCATTTAGCTATCTCTCCAGAAATTTGCACGTCATGGTCAGACAGGCTCCACTCAAAGTTCTAACTTGAACTTCAGGAGAACCCATTCATGTGCCTATACACTATGCTCACAGAGAATTCACAGAACAAGAACTGGGTGTCTGTCGCACAAACAAGAGATTAAAAAACTAAACTAAAGAAGCAGTTGATTATTTTTATGTTATTGTTACAAAGAATTTACTGTATTAAAAAAATGGTGTCCTTCCTTTTGTTCCCACACACCACTCAAAGTTCAGAGTAATCAGTCCCTCCCAATGCACTGAAATGAACAGGAGGTTAATTACTACAATGATTACAGGAACAGTCAATTCCTTTGGACATGAGGTTTTCATACCTTAAAGGCCTTGGCCAAGGCGGTAGTTCCTTCGTTTTCCAAGCGGTTCCTCCCTGCCACAAACACTCTCAATCTGAGTGGAGCTCCAAGGGCTGATGACTGTCTGTGGCACTCAATCAGGGCTTCAGCCAAGATCTAAACATACAAACACGGCTACTGTTTGAACTGCAGTGCAGAAATATGAGAAAAATGTGAAGGAACCTGTAGTTACAGGGGTTGAACAATGAAACTAAAACACCTGTCGTTTTAATGTGGGAGGTTTCATGGCTAAATTGGACCAGCCTGGTGGCCAATCTTCATTAATTGCACCAGTAAGAGCAGAGTGTGAAGGTTCAATTAGCAGGGTAAGCGCACAGTTTTGCTCAAAATATTGCAATGCACACAACATTATGGGTGACATACCAGGGTTCACAAGAGGACAAATTGTTGGTGCATGTCTTGCTGGCGCATTTGTGCCCAAGACAGCAAGTCTTTGTGATGTATCAAGAGCCACAGTATCCAGAGTAACGTCAGCATACCACCAAGAAGGACGAACTACATCCAACAGGATTAACTGTGGACGACAGAGGAAGCTGTCTGAAAGGGATGTTCGGGTGCTAACCCAGATTGTATCCAAAAAACATGAAACCACGGCTGCCCAAATCATGGCAGAATCAAATGTGCACCTCAACTCTCCTGTTTCCACCAAAACAGTCCGTCGGGAGCTCCACGGACTCAATATACACAGCCGGGATGCTATAACCAAACCTTTGAACACTCGTGCCAATGCCAAACGTTGGTTTCTATGGTGCAAGGACTGCAAATCTTGGGCTGTGGACAATGTGAAACATGTATTGTTCTCTGATGAGTCCACCTTTACCGTTTTCCCCACATCCGGGAGAGTTACGGTGTGGAGAAGCCCCAAAGAAGCGTACCACCCAGACTGTTGCATGCCCAGAGTGAAGCATGGGGGTGGATCAGTGATGGTTTGGGCT
>VUQK01019799.1:3680-14193 GCA_015106715.1 Bujurquina vittata
ATAATGGAGGAATCTGTCTGTTTTGCTTTCAAAAAAAAAAAAAAAAAAAGGAGAAAAAAAAAAGAGAGGAGAATTAAAAAGAAAAAAAAAAAAAAAAAAAAAAAAGGGAAAAAAAAAAAAAAAAAAAAAAAAAAAAAAAAAAAACACCCCACACATACAACCAAGGAAATAAATATAACTCTTGGCCCCATTTAAAAAAAAAAAAAAAACTTTGAAAAGATGTCTTTGTTTCCTAGCAACAACAATCTTTTAAGAAAAACACAGAATTGAGTTCACAGGTGCTTCCAGAAAGTGCAGCCTGCAGACACAGACCTTTATGGCACATTTTGTTATCACTGTTTTTATACAGTCACTGCGGGACTTGTTCATTTTTAATTATTCTTCCAAACTTCTCAGCACAAATTAATCAGCTGTTAGCTGTTGCTGTGTGGAGGAGCTGCCTGTGTGTAACCAGCAGTAGCTGAAATACCAAACTCATTTTTTTAAAACTGAAAATCCCCAAACAGCAAACACAGGTCTTTTCTTCACTTTTCTTCATGCTCCATCTGTCTTTATTGTTCTTGAATGCAGCATAGAGTCCCTCTCAGCTGCCAGCACACCTTTAGTCTAGCTAGTATTACCCATCATGCCATTTGGTGAGCATGTTATAAGTGGTTCATGTTTCACAAATTGTTTGCCCATTTGAAGAGAGTTAGTTGTGGATTATTAATTGTTGTCATATATACATATTGCATCATCTGATCAGAACTGTGAGTGGCCCCTACTGCAGGCTGGTCGTAATAATAAAGGCCACCAGTTAATATGCAGGTTACAGCAAAATCACAGCAGGATTTTGAACTAGAACAAGCTTTTTAAAAGCTCCCATTTATGCTTTGAATTCATTTTTATCATAAGCATATGTATTTTGTTTTAGTGTATCTTTATTCAGAGACGGAGACAGTAACGTCAGTGCGGTTTTTAGCTTTCACAGCTCTATACCAATGCAGGGTACACCAAATGTTTTAATGTTTGCTGTGATTAATTTTTCCAATATTAATCATTCACCTCTACCATCCCAGATCCCAGAGTACTGTCGCATGCTAGAAGAGAGCGAAATATCAGAGCACTGTTTTGACCTGATCTTTGCCTTCGATGAAATTGTGGCACTGGGCTACAGAGAGAATGTGAACTTGGCTCAGATCCGCACCTTCACAGAGATGGACTCCCACGAGGAGAAGGTGTTCCGTGCCGTCAGGGAGGTGAGATCACGCAGCTGCGTCTGCCTGCCTGTTGAGTTATTCCAGCTATTAGGGAACATTTTCGTAATTAATATTTGTTAGAATTTTTGTTAGAACAAAAATAACCACAACAATTTTGGAGCATGATGATTTGCAAAGTTTTACAAACAGACAGAGATAAATGAAGGAGAATATAAGATTTACATATTTTTTTACAGGTTAAGGAAAATGTGCTTGACAATACAGCTGCACTGTCAGTATTTAAAATCTAACAGTGACTAACTCTGAACTCTCCGTAGATATGCAAAAATATATTTTCCCTTCTGCAAAGTAATTGATAGAAAACTTAATGTGACTGTATTAGGAGCATACTGTTCTGATGTGTAGAACCCTGCTCAATTTGTTTTAAAAACCTACAGACCCAGGAGCGCGAGGCCAAGGCAGAGATGAGGAGGAAGGCCAAGGAGCTACAGCAGGCCAGGAGGGATGCTGAGCGCTCTGGGAAGAAGGTGCCAGCTTTTGGCGGTTTTGGCAGCGCTGGCATGACCAGCGTGTCCTCAGGGACCATCATCACAGACACCATCGTCGAGCCAGAAAAACCCAAGATCACACCAGCTCCAGTCAGGTGCAACTCAAGATTGTATTTGAACATTTTTGTTCTCATTGCACAAACACTGTATCTCTGAATAAGCTGATGGCACATCATGTTTGTTTATTTCTGTCCAGACCAAGTGGGCCCAGCAAGGCTCTGAAACTGGGCGCGAAAGGGAAAGAGGTGGACAACTTTGTTGACAAGCTCAAGTCAGAAGGTGAAACCATCATGCCTACCACAGGAAAGAGGGGCTCGGATGTTTCTAAAGTTCTGCCGCCACCAGTCAACGTGGAGAGGTACACATTCGTTATACAATACTGTTTATTCCTGTGGAACTGTTGTTGTTGTTAGGCTGTTGGTCCTTGTTTCCACAAGCTATATAGGAGTGCAACAATACTTGAATATCTTAATCGTAACAGGACACTCACTTTTTTTATTTATTCTTTTTACTTTGTGCAAATCTGATATATTTAGTTTAAATATCATGAACAAAGACATCAACAGCATTTCCCAGTTACTTATTAAGACTAAGATAAAGGATGGTGTCCTTATGGGTTGACGTTGACATTAGTCTGCTCTAACATAGTTTCAAAACAGGTTGTCTTTATCTTAATTAATCCCCTTCTTTAATGCACCACCCAGTGAGCACACCAGGTGACATAAAACAAACACACCCAGTGTGACAGGCGCATGCTGGTTCTGGGTTACAGGCTAAATTCATAAAATCTGTCTCGGTGGATCCTAAAGCAGTAAATACTGCGGAGGTATGAGTGAAAAATCTGAGGACTGAGAGCTGAGCATAATAATGCCACGATAATAATATTTATAATGATAATAATGATTAATAAAAATATTAGTGTTTAAGGCAACAGTACATCCAGTAACTTTAATGCAGCATTTAGTCAACATGCAGTTCACTGACCTATGTTTTACGTTTATGTAAGTATAGTTTATTGGAAACAAGTAACTAAGTACATTCATTCTATACATCCATGATTGTATTTTTCATTCTGCTGTTACATTATAATTTCCCTTGAGGAATCAATAAAGTATCAGACACCTTTAGAACTTGTAGAATGTAAAATAAATTTAAAAATGTTAAAAAAATTTGATCCACGATAAAACAAGTCACGTGTTTATAATTAATGATTGATGATAATAATCAAATAATGTGATTACGAAATGGGCCATTCTGCACAAAGAGAACTTTACTTTTTTGCACTTAAGTTGTATTTTTATGGTAATACTTTTGTTCTTATGTAACATTTTCATAAATGCAGCCCTTTTACTTGTAAAAAAGTGATTCTGTAGTGTAGTAGTACAACTACATGTGAGGCACTGATACAGGTGAAGCAAACAGGTAACGTGATTTTCTTTTTCTCCGACTCCTTCTCTCTGTAGGTCTCAATCAAATTACTTCATTATTGTCAGCAATTTGATACTTTTCCAGCAGCTCACTGAAAGTCATACAACAGTAGCTGCTTTTAGCTGTACTCCAAACTTATCCCAAGTCAGTGAGAGATGATATGAATTGATTGGAATGATGAAGTCTTTGTTTTGCTAATGATGAGAGTGAGATATTGGTCTGATAAAACAGGGAGGAGATTTTGTGTTTATGGTAAATCCTGTGTTTAACATCTTAGTGTTACTTAATGACTTAAAGTGTGTTGTTGTGTTTGCTCTACAGTGTACATCTGCGTGTGGAGGAAAAGATCACACTGACCTGCGGTCGTGATGGCGGCCTACAGAACATGGAGGTGCTGGGCATGGTGACACTCCGAGTCACAGATGACAAATATGGACGCATCCGCCTGGTTATCAATAATAATGACAGCAAAGGATTGCAACTGCAGGTGGGTTTATCACATACACACATTTACTGGAGACACTGATGTATGTCAATTATATGAAAAGATAACTTAGATGTCAGATGTTAAGGAATTAGTCATTTTTATAAAATGCCCCCTAATTATTTGGGCTCAAATATAATTGAACAAACTGAGATAATTACTGTAGAAATTGCCTAAGTTGAAGTCGCACAAATTGGATTTTTCCTGTGGTTGAATGGCTTCTGCAGGTCCCGATTTTTTCCTAAAGTTAATTCCAATGAAAATTATCACCCAAGTATTTGGATCATACAAGTCAGATTTTTGCCTACCTCGGTGAAAAATCTGGTCCCATTGTAATGAATTTCCAATTAAATGTGATCACATAAGTTGCAAGAGTTTAGCTCTAAAGCCCTCCTGAACTCCCTGCATCGGCTTGTTCATGCACAACTACACACACTAACAACGCGTGGAGATGGCTTGAGTGTCTCTACTGTCACGTGATGTCTGGATTGGCTGTAATGAGCGAATCAGTTCATTTTACCAGAGACAATCATGGCAACGACCCCTATAGAAGCATCACCAAGGCAACTGTTAACCCTGCTAGGATAGGGTTACCGGAGCCCCACCCTGGAGCCAGGCCTGGGGAGGGAGCTTGAGGAAGATCGTCTGGTGGCCGGGCATTAGCTGATGGATCCCCGCTGGATGTAGCCCGAAGAGGTTACATGGGCCCACCCTCTTGTAGGCCCACCACCCGCAGGAGGTGTCGTAGGGGTCAAGTGCAATGTGTATCGGGCGGTGGCCAAGGGCAGAGCCCCTGGCAGACCAATCCCCGGCTATCAAGACTGGTTATTGGGACATGGAATGCAACCTCTCTGCTGGGGAAGGAGCCTGATGTCAATTATGTGTGTGAGGTTGAGAGATATCGGCTAGATATAGTCGGGCTCACCTCAACGCATGGCCTCCAGTTTCCTGGAGAGGGGCTGGACTCTGTTCCAGTCTGGTGTTGCCCTTGGTGAAAGGCAGCAAGCTGGGGGCTCTTGTATCCCCTTGACTTGCAGCATCTACGTTGGAGTTTTCACCGGTAGATGAGAGGGTTGTTTCCCTGCACCTTCGGGCCGGGGAACAGGTCCTGACTGTTGTTTGAGCTTATGTGCTAAATGACAATTCAGAGTACCCACTCTTCTTGGAGTCGCTGGGTAGGATGCTCGAGGTTGCTCCATCTGGCAACTCAATCATCTTACTTGGAGACTTAACAGCAATGACGTGAGACCTGGAGGGGCGTGATTGGGAGGAAAGTCCTGCCTGATTTGAACTCGACTGGTGTTTTGTTATTGGACTTCTGTGCAAGCCATAGTTTGTCCATTACGAACGCCATGTTTGAACATAAAGATGTTCATACGTGCACGTAAACCCAGGGCACTCTAGGTTGCATGTCGGTGATCGATTTTTGTAATCATATCAGATCTGTGGCCGTATGTTCTGGACACTTGGGTGAAGAGAGGAGTTGAGCTGTCAACTGATCACCACCTGGTGGTGGGGAAGAATGCTGGCCAAACCTGGCACACCTAAACGTGTTGTGAGGGTGTGCTGGGCACCTCTGGCAGAGGCCCTGGTCTGTGAGATCTTCAACTCCCACCTCCGGCACAACTTCGACAGTCCGAATGGACCAGGTTCCGCACCTCCATTGTTGAGGCTGCTGCTCAGAGCTGTGGCTGCAAGGTGGTTGGTGCCTGTCGTGGTGGTAATTCCCAAACCAGATGGTGGTCACCAGAGGTGAAGGGAGCCATCAAGCTGAAGGAGTCCTGTTGGGTTTGGTTAGCCTGTGGGACTCCTGAGCCTAACCCCATTTTGAAGAATCAGGTTTTTTTCGACTTGCATACGAAAGGGATTTTTTTACAAGTTGGATAAAATTCCATCGGCCATTTGAATTTGACTTACCGATTTCTGCTGTATAAAAGAAATGATTATATTTAATAAGAATCCCTTGCAAGTGTATTTTGGTCCCAGCTGTCCTGTGAAAACACTGTCTAACTTACTTCATTTGGCTGAATATGAATTTTGATTTGAATATTTGGCTGCAAGCTTAGCTCTGTACAAAATTCATCACATGCTCACACTGCCTACATTATGCCACGTGGAAGAGTGAAGTTGTATGGATCAGATTGTGAGCCTTTCCTCCTGTTATTCTGATACTGGGATCTCTTTGGTTGCATTCACATGTACACTGTTTTTTTTTTGTTTGTTTGTTTTTTAAACAGAGATTATCTGCTTTCATTTTTAAAAATATTTGTCAATATGAAAACTCAAAACTACGTCAAGTGCTGTCAAGAGCATAGCAGAGCAAGAGGAGGTGATATAACCATATTAGAATGTTGTCCAATCAGAAGCCTACAAACAATAACAGCACTGAACAGACTGATGTTAAAAATGCAGATAAAGGCATTTGGCAGTGCAAGAAAAAATCTTTTTCCTCCTTGACATGTAAACAGAAAGTGAGTTTCTGAAAATCTTCACTCTGAAAGGAGCTTTTCAGAAGCTGTGGATGACGTGGTTTTTACAGCAGCTTCCAAATGCAAACATCCAATCAGTTCCAAACATTTAACCTAATTAGTTTATAAAGAAATAACCTTCATTTCACAATGAAACAGACTGAAATTTTTAATCACGTGAGCTGTAAATGAGGAACTATTTAGTTCTGTTTTTGCTATTTAAAGTGACCCAGACTATTCTGCTCTGGCTTTTGACAGTAATGGTTTTAAAAATGTGTCTCATCCTCTGTGTTTCTTAGACACATCCCAATGTGGACAAGAAGTTGTTCACAGCGGAGTCAGTGATCGGGCTGAAGAACCCCGAGAAGTCTTTCCCTCTCAACAATGATGTTGGTGTGCTGAAGTGGAGACTACAAACCACAGATGAGTCCCTCATACCTCTAACCAGTACGTCCAATGTGTCCAGCTCCTGTTCCCTTTAATAAACTTGTTTGATTTGATCCTTGTGCATTGTTAAGTTTTTGTTTACAAATGTCAAAAAGTGCATCTTACAGTTTCTCACAGCCCAGGATTGCATCTGTGAATGGTGTCTTTAGCCTTAGCTGTGCACCAAACCTGAGCGTACTCATTTTGATACCATGCATGTCAAATACAAGTATTAGATATTCTCAGTGAAGAAGCAAAAACAACACATTTTAATGTTTTCTCAAAAAGATGAATATTCAGCTATTTAAATAGCTGTGTAATATTATGTAAATGATCTATAAGGTAAATATTTAATTAGAGAATGAGAGCCTTGAAGTTAGATAGTTGTGTGGAAAGCATGGCTCATTGCCAGTTGTAGCTATTCTAATTTTTGGCTTATCTGTAATACTGCAATAATTCCAGTACAGCAACAGTAGTTGAGAACAGTGTGCTGCTGAGGACTGACCTGGATTCTCTGCCTCCTCACAGTAAACTGCTGGCCGTCAGAGAGTGGAACTGGCTGTGATGTAAACATTGAATATGAGCTGCAGGAGGAGAGCCTTGAGCTCAATGACGTGGTCATCAGCATCCCCGTACCGTAAGTACAGTTACTCAGCAAATATATACACTATATGCACAAGATACACTGTATACACAAAAATCAATTTGTGCACTATATAGTATACCACTGCCCCACTGTGTAGTGAATGTTACTAAACTCTATACAGTACAGTCAGAGCATCTCAGAATTCCTCATGAAAACTGTTGTATGCTCTGTGCTTTTTATACTATGAGATGTTGCATGGAAGCAAAAATGACAAGATCAGGACATTTCAATATAAACTACCACAGTAATTACATCAGCTACTGTCTGTAGAGGCAGTTCTGTGTAGCGGACTATACAGCACACTTTTCTGTAACACTGCCTCAGTCCTTTTCTCTGCACATATTACTGTCGCACAATGTAATAATTTTCATAAGAAATACATATTTTTTTATTTTCACAAATTAAATATTCTTATCTCAACAGAGTTTATAAGAAGTCTGATTTAGCAGTTTATCTTCATACACACAGTTTTCATCTTCACTTCTTCTTAATTTAGTTGTTCTGCTGCTTTTCTTCATATTTAAATTATCTGCACAGGTGATCCGATGAAGGCCTTTGACATTTTAATGTGAAAATACTGACAGGAAGAAAAACCTGCTCATCATATAGGGTTAATTTCACAGTTGAATAAATCAGAGGAAACACCCATCACTGGCCCAGCAACTGGACAGTCGGCTTGCCCAGCATACTATTTGTGTTATGTTGAACCCTGCTAATAATTATACAACTTTTTGTGTGGTATCTTGGAATTTATTCAGTTGAGAGTGTGTCACAATTTTATTGTGTGAAAGTAGTGAAGTTCACTGTAGTCTTCTACATAGGACTCTTTAAATAGTGAGTAGTTGTGGTTTCACATATTACCATAAAGTGTTGATCTGTGAAGTGGCAGTTTGTAATTGTTATAGTGTAGTGTCAATTCTCAGATCTAAGAAATGGGCCCTATGCCAGGAAGCAGGTTCAGCAAGCTCTGAGGTTAAAAACAAATTCTGTGAGTTGATTAACTGAGATCTGAATTTCCTGTCCCAGAACAGCTGATCAGTAAGTTCAGTCAGTTCGGAGTATATTCATTTTGTGCATGCAAGAAATAAAGCCATTATCAATCAACAGGATTCATCACAGCAGTGGGTAAAGGCAGAGCCTAGAGTTAATAAAAAATTCAGTAATAATAACTTTAACATTAAACTCAGAGTGGCTGTGGCTTAGGAGGTAAAGGTTCGATCTCTGGCTGCTCTTCCTACATGCCAATGTTTCCAGTGAACCTTGAGAGTTGCTCCCGATGTGTTCATCGCAGAGGGATTAGGTATGGATGCTAACTAGAAAGCGTTTAAGTGTAGAAATTGCTTGTATGAATGTGTGTGTGAATGGGACAGGCTGTATAATAGTGCTCTCAGTGTGGGGTGGAGGGTCTTGACAGGTGGGGTGCAAATGACCTGTGAGAAAAGTCATGCAGAACAAATGTTTATCATCAGAATAATATTCATGGTGGAACAAGGAAATTCACCGCCGTTATGTTAGCATAGCGACTAGCGAAATCCTACACCCTGAACGTGTTTTGTGCACATAGCGCTCTCATACCGCATTGTTTTGCATACAAAACGATGGGGGCCGCTGTTATGGAGCCTGTTACACCTTTGGGTGGGTCTGGTTTGGAGTCACTGCTATCTGATTTGACCCTCTGAGACTGATTTACCGTGTGTGTGTATGTATATATATATATGTGTATGTGTGTGTGTGTGTGTGTGTGTGTGTGTGTGTGTATATATATATATATATATATATATATATATATACACATATATACACACATATACACACATATACACATATATACACACATATACACATATATACACACATATATACACACATACACACACATATACACATATATACACACATATACACACACATATACACACATATACACACACATATACACATATACATACATATATATACACACACACAAACATACGTGTGTATGTATATATATATGTATATGAGCCACTGATTTAAGAATATAGAAACTAAAGATTTTATTCTGAACTGATTATGAATCCGGTATGTAATTCCTGTTATTGTCCTTAGAGAAATATGTCGCTGTATACATGGAATATGGCCAGGATATAAACAATGTAATCATAAACTACACAATACAATTGTTGTATAAACGAGAGTCAAAATAGCATCCACAGAATTTGCATAATAAAAAAAACCCAAAAAAACAGCAGGCCTCGTGTTTGTCTTAATTTATTAACATCTATAGCCGTGCAAAGCTGTTGAGCTCCTGTTTGCCCTGTGTATTCCTGACTTATTCCTGGTCCTTTTCAGGGCCGGTGTGGGAGCTCCAGTGATTGGTGATCTGGATGGAGAGTACAAACATGACAGCAGGCGAAACATCCTTGAGTGGTGCCTACCAGTCATTGATGCCAACAACAAGACGGGCAGCCTGGAATTCAGCATCGCAGGACAGCCCAATGACTTCTTCCCTATCAGTGTGTCCTTTGTGTCCAAACGCAACTACTGCGACATCCAGGTGGGTTACCGATGATGATGGACTGTGACTGTACTTTCAGTAGTAGTGATGAAAGTGCTGTTGAACTGAGGAGCAGCTGAGTTTACACATCACATTTTCCACATTAACTCTTCAGTTCTCTTAAATGAGTCAATCAATAGTTTCAAACATCAGTAACTTAATATAATGAATGAGGTTCATAAGTGAAGACATCTACAGGAACACTGAAGTAAACTTCCTCCTTAAAATAAATAATTATATTGTAAACTAGACTATTGTGAGTGATTAAGACATGGCAGTGCTATTAGAGGCATGAGAAAATGAATATAAAAATGGGTGAATTTCTGTTTAGAAAATATTGTCTTCAAAAAGAAAAGGAAATTACAAATGAATTCATTCAATCAAAAAAAAAGTGCAATGCAACAATTAAGTCACATTGAAGAAGCTGTGGCGGAAATGATTCTTACTGCAGGTAGTGAAGTGAACTATACACCTGCATATCAGTATAGGGACCCAAATTAATTTGGACATAATGAAGCTGCCAATGTTAGCTGTGTGTTGTACAGCTAAGTTACAGCTTACAGACATTATTTTAACAAGGTAAAGAGAATGGATTGAAGGAAGCGGGCACACTAGTGTTGGCTGACATTCGCTAGGTGAAAGACAGCTTGAGGATGGTTGGATGGAAGTCCTTAGGTGTCGTGTCCTTTTTTTTTTTTTTTTTTAATTTATGGAAGATTGTCCTGATTTTTTTTCTTTGAATTCACTCCATAGGTTTTTTTTTTAGATTCACATATAA
>VUQK01019799.1:15769-27308 GCA_015106715.1 Bujurquina vittata
GTTTATTTATTACAACCCCTCCTTCTTTTGTAAAAAAAAAAAAAAAAGACGCTTTAAACTCTGGTCCATTTAAGTCCAGCGATCAGCTCTCAGATATTCAGAGTTCAAAAACAGTACTTTGAAGAAAAGCCCAGAAACAACATCCGATCCCCTAATCTAACATCCCACAGGAGGTTTTAGATCTGAGATGGGAGTGGATGCAAGTTGGCATTCGCTCACTCACAGAACGCGGATCAGAGGCTGGCAGCCTGATATTCCACCCACTCCTCGCACGTCCGAGCTCAACTCTTCTGTTCACCCACCCAGTCATCCTTTACTTATATTCTCATAGTACATTATTCAAAATAAAGCATTTGTCTTTCATGCCCACCCCCCAGTTTGTACTCCCCAAATTTCAGTTTTACAGTGGTTTTGTGGATGTGAGGTTGAGATTGCTGAGATGGAGCGTTTTTAACTACATTGCTGAAGGGGAATCTTGACATTCCAGTGTACAATTAGAAAAAAAAGAATCTTTAATGGAATAAAATGTATTATTGAAAATGTAAGTCTGACTTGGGTTTTTGTATTAATTAGCGTGTCTTAATTACTGTGCCATGTACCAAGTTGATAATCATGAAATAATGAATGAATGTGTTTTTATTGCACGTGTTGGGATTCCTGCAGTTTAGTGTGGTTTGCCAAGCCCTCCAGACAGTATACAGCCAACAGGATCCAAGCCCCCTTAACCCTGTCCCTACTTGCGTAAAAGTGTGTCAAACTGTGAGCAATGTAACCAAATGTGCTACTTAGGTTTTACTTTCTTTGGGAATATTATATGACAGTTTGATTTCATCATGGCACTACCACCAAAGGTGGGATGGAGCCTTGATTTCACATTTTTAGACCAAACTCCAACTTTACTGTCCGAATGTTGCAGCAGAAATAGACTTTTTCGAGCCATTCTCTGTAAACCTTAGAGATGGCTGTGTGGGGAAAATCCCAGCAGATCAGGAGTTTCCTGAAATATTCAGACCAGGCTGCCTGGCCACGCTGCAATCAATATCACGTAAATTCTTCCCCATTCTAATGCTCCATTTGAACTTCAGCAGCTAAACTTGACCATGTCTACATACCTTTATACTTACAGTGCTCAGAAATATTAAAGGAATACTTTTTAATCAGTATAGCAGCAAGTCAGTTAAACATCTAGGCCATTGATCTGGCCAGTTAAGTTGCAGAAGGGGTTCCTAATGAAATTGGCAGGTGCACTAGAGGGGCAACAATGAGACAACCCCCAAAACAGGAATGGTTTTACAGGTGGAGACCACTGAGATTTTTACCCCCTCATCTTTTTTGTGTTTTTAACTAGTTTTACATTTGGCCAGGGTCAGTGTCACTAATGGTAGCTTGAGCAGATGTTTCTTTGTTGTTAATCTATGGCAAATGCCAATTTTGCATGCATGTGCATTGCCTGAAGGCCCCACATCCTCCACTGGGCCCTCTGCTTACTGCCCAACGCCGTAGAGCCCGATTGTAATTTTTCACAGAATAACAGAATTGGTAGGTCCACCACTGGTGCCCTGTGCTTTTCACATATGAGAGCAGGTTCTCTCTGAGCACATGTGACAGACATGAAAGAGTCTGGAGCAGCCATGGAGAACGTTATGTTGCCTGTAACATCATTCAGCATGGCCCGTCAGGTGGTGGGTAAATGATGGTCTGGGGATGCATATCCATGGAGAGCACAGACCTCTACTGGCTAAGTAACGGCACCCTGACTGCCATCGGGATGAAATCCTTGGACCCATTGTCAGACCCTGCGCTGGTACAGTGGGTCCTCGGTTTGTCCTGGTGCAATGCCCGGCCTCGTGGTGAGAGTATGCAGGCAGTTCCTGGAGGATGAAGGAACTGATACCATTGACTGGCCCCCGCATACAGTACACCTGACCCTCATGACACCACCCATCGTCTCATTAGGAACATGACCTCATGTGGGCATGTGAGTTTTTTCAAAGTGTTCCTTTAATTTTTTTGAGCGGTGTAATTTATACTTATTTTATTCCTCTGTGTTTATGATTGCTCTTAGTAAGCCTGGTATCAGGTTCTTGCTTTGGAATAATACATTTGGCTCAAAACCAGCTGATATTTGCTTTAAATTCAAAACAGCAAATGTGTTTGTAAATGAGAATCAAACTGATTTTGTGCTTGGTGGAAAGGTCCTTGGTTGGAAAAATCACAGAAATCTATATTTCAGACTCCTGGCAGCCTGTAAGTCAGGAGGATACATCGGGAGGCCATTTAATTCAATTCTATTTTATTTTATTTTATTTTATTTATATAGTGTCAAATCACAAAAGTCACCTCAAGGCAATTTGTGTTGCAGGTAAAGACCCTACAATAATTACACAGAAGACCCAACAGTCAAAATGACCCCCTATTAGCAAACATTTGACAGTGGAAAGGAAAAACTTGTTTAACAGGAAGAAACCTCCAGCAGAACCGGGCTCAGTCATCTGCTGCGACCGGTTGGGGCTGAGGGGAGAGACAGGGCAAAAGACATTAAAAGAGATTTATAATAACTAATGGTTAAATGCAGAGTGGGGTATAAACAGAGTAAAAGAGGTGAATGAAAATAAGCACTACTGTGCATCATGGGAACCCCCCAGCAGCCTAGGCCTATAGCAGCATAACTAAGGGATGGTTCAGGGTCACCTGATCCAGGCCTAACTATAAGGTTTATAATAGAGGAAAGCTTTAAGCCTAATCTTTAGGCTTAAAGCTTTCCTCTATTTAAAGCTTTACAAATTTAGGAATTTGTAAATTAGTTTGACTTTTGGACTTTTGACTTTAGAAAGATCATTTCCCATTACAGTGCGTGTTCTCATAACACATACCTGATGATGACTTTCATTATAAACCACATGCTGCAGTCATTAGTTCTCTAGTCCATTGTCTGTTTCCACCAAGATCTAAAGATGGGCAAGAGTTGGGACAATTAATCAGCTGATGAAAAAGTGAAAAATACAAAAATACAAAAAATGGCCGCCTTAAAGACATTTAAAGGTTGGTTGTGGATGACCAGCTTAGATACTTTGCATTTACTCCTCTGCTGAAATATATTAAAAGATGAAGAAATGTCGGGCCATCTCAGAGGATTTTTTTTCTATACAGTTTACCCCAGCTGTAGCCCTGAGTACAGTGGAGCAAATTAAAACAGAATTTTTATTGTATTTCTTGGTTAAAAACTGCAGCTGAGATCTTCATTAAAAAACAAAAATAAAGACATGTATTCCCACCCAACTCCAAACTAGTCTGTACATTGCTTTAAGTCATTGCCCCAGAACTCTCACTCCAGGTCCAGAGACAGCATTGATTTCGTTTATATGTTTGTCTTACTTGACATTTTTAAAGCTAAATTTGTGCACATATGACTGTATCAGAGTAGAATCTGAACAGCCGTGAAGACGAAGTGAAGTCAGATGCTGAGCTGAGACACTGAGCAGATGGGTTAATGTTGGGGGACAAAAAAAGTAGGTGGGGGGGGGGGGGGGGCTTTTTAGGGTCAGGGGGTCTGAGTTTGAGAGAGAGAGAGCTTTCCACCACCCGTATTTGGACTGCAGGGTGTTGTTGGAGGACAGGGGGGTTAATAGTGGTCCTCCAGTCATTAAAAAAAGAAAAAAGAACAGGAGGGTGTGTCCATTTTCCGAATGAATGAGCAGGCTGATAAGCTTAGCAAAAAGGTTTCAGGGGAGGGAGAGGGACTGAGAGGGGAGGGCAGACGCTGTTGTCTTTGGCATGTTAAACACACAGTCGGCAGACGGACGCCTCACATTGCAGAGCACGCTGGGATTCTCTTTGGATGCTCTGGCTGGAATTTGGAGTCAGAGGAGACACCGGTTGGAGTTTTGGTGAATTTTCCCGAATGGAGACTGGAATTCTTTAACACTTCATTTTAGTTTCTCTCATTTGGACTTAAAAACAACAACAACAACAGCAACAAAAAGATGCTCAAGAAAGTGCGATTCAAGGTAGGGGAATCCTTCAGCTCGTGTGCCTCAGTTAAAGCTCGTGTTTTTGTGGGTGCAATCTGCGATCACTGTCTGTTATCACATAGTTGGTCAATGACTGAACCATGACCTATCTACAGATCTAGCATGACATTTTTTTATTGACAAAACATGGATTCTCTTGTTCTCAGTCTTAAGATAACACATTCATCCAACTGATATCGCCTGCTTTAATCTGTTCCAGTGTCAGTTTCAAACATTTCTCTTTCTGTAGCCTGACAGGAAACCACGAGTTTAACTTTCCAAGTTTATTTGGTAGAAAGTGACCATCTTAACATCCACCAGGTTGCTCGCCAGCACTTAGATGAACCTAAGCCTAAACTGGTCACTGGTGATCTGGTGGATGTTAACAGCTCTGCAGATCACAGAGCCAGGAAAAGAGTGGCGTCCACAGAAAAGTCCTTTAGAACTCCCGAGCAAGGAAAAACAGCAGTCTAACATCAAAGATTGGAAACAATCATGATCACGTTTATGAACTCAATCCACTCCACTTGTCTCTATTCAGCCAGGCTGAGAAACTCTTAATCCACAGGTTTTGTGTCTCTTTGAAGATAACCTGCAATGTGTGCCTGAGCAAACCTGTGCAGGGCCTCTGTTGGCTCTTCATTAGCAGCAGCAGCCCAGCCTGCAGTTCAAAGGGATAACCTGCTGCCTGCTGCTCAGTCTGTGTGGTGGTGACACAGAGGCGATAATTACAGCACAGGGACAGGAGGAGCTGTAGCTGCTGGCAAATTCATTTTAACCACTATTTGGTTTCAAAAGATGAAGACAGACAACAGTGAACATGCCCAGCTTGAGGCTGGGACTTCACTAACTGATAGGTGGCATCAAGGTGGCTACATCCACATTTTATATACAGTTTATGGTTAGAACACACCCTACCCATCATGAGGATTGTCATGATTCCCATTCAAATGGCATCTTGGAACCAAGCCCACAGTTGCTGAACTAATGTATTTTTGGTCCAAATTCCTAAAAAGATTTCTTCACCAGTGAAAAGAGATCACCAAAGCCTTGACTGCATGAGAAGCTAACACCTGGGGCCATCAGGTAGGCTCAGATAGTCAAACTTCAGATCGATGACTAAATTGTTTCACGACACACGATACTTTGACCTTCTGACTGTGGTTTTGTTCTGCTAGTACTGCTCATAGCTAGCTGCTTTTGGAAAGCAGCATACCTTTCAATAAACACTAAATAAAGGTGTGTTTTTAGTATTGAATTTCTGGTAAATAGAGGTGTTACTTTAATCAGTATGGTTAGTTAGTCTACAGGTGACTAACTTGCACTTAAATACTCCATGAGCAAAATGACATTTGATCCAACGCTGCAGAGCAGCCTCAGTCATCACTGAAGCAGACCATCTGTTCCGAGACTTCCTGTAGACGCGTTTGGGTTAATATGACACCTGCAGTAGCATACCTGTCTACATGCAGTCCTGTGTTTCATTATTATTTTGCACATCTCCAGAGATGTACTAACCCTGATGCTTTTCATGTCCTTCCTTCCAACATTAGCACCTTTCAAAATAAAAGACTCAAAACAGTGCTTGGCAACATACTCAAGTTACTCAAAGGAAGGTGTGAGAGTAACTGCAGCTCACGTTTTGCTGTCATTGTGATCCCGTCATTAGTGATGAACCAGTTTACACACTCACCTGTTAGGGCCAGCTGTTCCTGCCATCCTCTCATATGTGACATTTTCCCAAGCAGTGTATCAAGTGTGAGAAAGTGAGCATTAGAGAAGCTGAGTAAGCAAAAATGCACCACAGAATGGAGAGAAAGTCAGCACAAAGGGTTTGTGGTAGCACAGAGAGGTGTGTGAACTGTGTTTACTTTTACATCTGGAAGGTTACCCTGTAGGCTGGAGCAGATCATCAGACTACACAAACTATGCAGGTCCCTGTGCTCATGCAGAGGCCCCAGAGCTATCCTACTCAAGGTCCCAGCATGGTGGAGTGTATGTAGTCTGGACTGCAGGTGCTATACAGAACCTTCCCTGAGTACTGCCACCAGGGGGCAATGTGAAGTATATCGTTAGCCTAATAGCATAATTGTCTAAGTCATATTTTGGCGTATTTTGAGATACCTACCTAATACTCTACAAACAGTGTAGATTCATTTAGATAGATATCTCAGTTTTGGCCAAAATATGACTTAGGCAGTTATGCTATTAGGCTAACGATATGTGGCGCAACCACTAATGTGGGCTGTTCCTATTCATGGTGCTGTTGTTGGTTCCTTAGCTTAGCTTCTGCTGTGGAGAAGGGAGAAGTCATAATTTCTAAAGAACATATTTTTGGGCGAAGTGAAACAAAGTTAAAAACACTGAAAACCACTCCGTCAGTCTTATCTGTGCTTCTCATGCTGTTTTCTTTTTTTTTCATCTTTGACTTTTTTTCTTCCTCTTTGAGCCACTGGGGTTCCAACCTGTCTGTATTAAAGGAGACATATCATGCCAAATCCACTTTTTAGCCCTTAAATACAGTTTTTGTGCACTTTGAGTGTGTAGGAGTGCAGGAAATTTAAATGTATTCTCTCACGGTGCTGTGAAGATATCGTAATTTTCAGTTCAGTTTTTTTCTATTCCCTGTTACATTTTCTTATCTGTTATGAATCATCCATTTTGCAGCAATTTTGTAGTGCAGTTCAGTTATGCCAAAGTTGCAAGTAAACAAGTCAAAATGATTGTTTGTTGGGTGTATTAACCCACACGATTCCTTACATCCCCCCCAGCATCAGAGCCTCTTCGAAGTACCTGGTTAAATTGTATTTTTCTCTGTAATGTACTCACATCAGTGGGGAAAGACTTCTTTGTTTCTCTGCTGGTAGCTAATCGTATCGCTGCTATCAAACTACAAAAATGGCCGAAAAATGGTGGAGTGGAACGCTCTGCAACCTGGAGGGGGACAGGGTGTGAAATGTCTCATTCACATTTAAAGAGACCGCACCAAAACGAGCTGCTCTAAGATGCACCACAGAAAAGGTGTAAAAGAGGGGCCTGTGGAGCTACACTCAAGAGGAATTCAGACCACAGCATTGCAGTTCTACTTTATATAGACCACAAGTGAATGATTTACATATGAAAAGGAAGGATTTAAAAAGAGAAAAGAGGTATACACACAGCACAGGTCAGACTCAAACCCAGGCTGGCTGCATTTTGACCATGGGACTCATGTGATCACCTGCTTACTCACTGAGCCAACCCGGCCCCTGTCACCATTGTGTTATTTCAGGCATCTTTGTGGTCTCTGAGTCGTTAAATCTATCATGCCTCATTGCATTTTGGTTCCTGTCCATGGCATTAGGGCTACAGTGCATCCTTTTGTAGCACCACGTAAGTCTGCAGATGACTTACGTGGTGCTAATCTGTGAGCACCCAAATCAGTGCCAAACCCCTGAGTCACAATTTGTCATTACCTTTATATCACCAAGGAGTATACTTCAAACCTACAGTATAAGGCATAAACTGGTCCACCCTGAAGACAAAACCCCCAAACACAAGATAAGCAACATATTGCATGCTGTCCAGTGCAGTCCAGTGCTCGGACCTCTACACTGGAGAAACAAAACAGCCTAACAAACACATGACACAACAAGAGCCATTCCTACAGGAGAAGACTGCATCTGAAGGAGAAAGGTCACTCTTTGAAGGATGCCAGCGTTCAAAGTTTGGACCGGGGAGACAGATGGTTTGAAAGAGGAGTTAAAGAAGCCGTCAATGTGCACTGTGTACAACCATCGTTAAACTGAGGAGGTGGATTACATCAGCAACTTTCCCCAGTATACAGTGCTGTCCTGAGCTCCCTCTCCAAGCACCTCAACCCCCCATACGTACCTTTATTCAGATGACCTCGATAAGGTCACTTGGGGCAAATTCCCAAATTGGTTTCATCCAAAATCACTGATTGTTGTGGCCCACGCCTTCTTTCACACCTCAGCGCATGTATTATGCCCATGAACAACAGTGGGTCACAACTGCCTCCAGGGGACACCCCCACTCGGGTTTAAACTCCTGGGTGTCTCCACCTTTTGGTTTGAGAACTGATGAAGCCTTTGGGATGAGAGGTGAAACATCTTCAAGAAACAAGAAGAAAAAAGTCCAGTTGCTTTTTTCAGGTTCCAGAGACTACTGTGGCCCGGATGACTCAGAACCTACACAGGCATTATTTAATTGACTTCTTATTTGCAAAATTACTTCCCTTTGTTTTTGGTAAATATTTTCAGTCTTGAAAGCTGAAAAATTAAAATCAGTAAATAAGCTGCAAAAAAAAAATCGCCTGCCTTGTATCTTTATTTAATTTGTAAAGAAATGTTCAATTCAATGTTATTTATATAACACCATATCACAATAACCTCAAGGTGCTTTCAATTGTTGCACATTTAACTGTTTGTGTGGATTCCTCCATCAGCTGAAATGGAGGTCGTCTGAATGACTGTGAGTGTGGAGAATGACTGTGGAGATTTATTGGATGCCCACCACAGAGCTGGGGTGGTTAAAGAAAGGAGGTCCTGGGTTTGAATCCACTAACTGGCTGGGACCTTTCTTCGTGTAGTTTGTTCTCCCCGTGTCTGCAATGGGTGCGCCAGCTTCCTTCTGTAGTCCAAAGTGATGCAATCTGGTTAAGGCACTGCTCCAAAAGCCCAAATGAGAATGTCCTGTTAATAAAATAATGTTAGCTCATTTAGCCAACAATTGAAGCTATTCTCATGTGATACATTCACAGACATTCCTTTACATTTGAATATTAGTATCTGAAAAGTGGACAGAAGTTGAGGATAAAGAGGAAAATTCATGTCAAAATGTCAAATGGTGTAATAAGAAAATCTATGAGAGGGACATTCAACAAGAACCAAGCAGTAACAGCAGACCCACTAGTGTAATATGGAGATTCTGAATCGTATTCATTCCAGTGAAACTCTGCTGCCATCCTTTGCATCTGCTGCTGCCAGAGATGAAACAGGTTACACGAGAGGCACTAGATGGCGCTGACGATCTGCTTTTCTCTTGCCTTCAGAAGGCAACATAAAGGGAAAAAAACGCCTGAAGCCAAACTCTCAGTAATCCCCCAGAACAGCAGCACTCACAGACATGTGTCTAAAAGAAACCACTGCTGGCCATTGTCATACACAGGAACAACATGTCAGCTCTGACAGACAGAGCATGACATGAGAACTGACGTGGAAGTTATTGTCACTCAGCGATAGCGTTGTTCAATCAAACATTTCAGCAGAGGTACATTGTGGGCCCACAACAGAACTGCAGCCTCCTACGGTATGGCCCCAGGCTTCAGGGGCAACATGTGGGAGTCTGATCCGCCACTCGTCATCTGAAAGCACATCCTGGCAAAAAGTGATGACCCATTTCCTTCACATCTTTACATTCCTCCTCCTCTGTCGGCCCTGCTAATTGAATTTCCACCCTGGTCGATGGCGTAAGAGGCGCGCGGAGACGTCCAAGCTTTTTGTTCACCAAGTGAGACACTCCAATCATCTCAAAGGATCAAGTCAGCGCCCATCGAGTCCTTTGATGTTCATAATGAGTGCTTCCCTTAGCTCAGCCCTGCAGCGCTGTGCTGTATGTTTCTATAAAGGATGTGAATGGATGTGCGTGGGTGCTGGTGTGGTGGGAGGGGAGGCAGAACCAAATATGTTTTTCATTAAAGATGAAAGGAGAGAAAGCTTTTACTGTCTCAGACATCTGTTTATGCCAAGTGTGAGTGTGTGTGTGTGTTTACATAAAAGAGAAATTTACCTTTGCCCCCGCCCCTACCCCCCACCCATTTATAGTTACCTGCAGGCTTATCCAGACAGGGTGACTGCCGTGCATTTGTGGTGTCTTTTCACTCCTTTTTGACTTTCCATGCACACTGATGCTGAAAGGGAAACGTGAAAGACTAAAGCTTTGTTGCTTCTGCTTGTATATTTACAGGGATTTATATTTCCTCAGGACCTTACACTTTTAAGGTTTTTTACATGAGTATTGTCATTTTAGGCTTTATACTATCATTCCACTGTATTTACTGAACATTTATTACTATTAACATATAAGCATTCAGATTTGGCAGCTTTCCAGCAAGCGAGAACTATCTGGCTACTAAAATAGTTTAAGTGGTTAATATGTGGTATTGATAGATCATTCAAGACGCTTGTGCTCCAAATTTTCTGAAAAATTAAAATGAATACATAAACTACTAAAAAAAAACTCACCTATAATGCATTGTATCTTTATGCATAATTTCAATTGTAAAGAAATGTTCGATTCAATTCTATTTTATTTGTATAGCGCAAAATCCCAACAACAGTTACCTCAAGGCACTTTATATTGTAATGAACGATACGGGGCTCACAGAGGGGCGGTCATCTGCTGCAACCAGTCGGGAGTGGGGAAGAGAGAGATTGATAATAACTAATGATTAAATAGAGTATAAACACATAGAGAGTGAAAAAGAAGTATGTGAAGAAGAAACACTGAGTTCATCATTGGTAAGCCCCCAGAAGGCTAGGCCTACTGCAGCATAAGTAAAGGAGGGTTCAGGGTCACCTGATCCAGCCCTAACTATAAGCTCTATCAAAAAGGAGAGTTTTAAGCCTAATCTTCAAAATAGACATGGTGTTTGTCTCCTGAATCTAAACTGGGAGCTGGTTCCACAGAAGAGGGGCCTGAAAGCTGAAGGCTTTCTACTTTTAAGTACTCTAGGAACCACAAGTAATCCAGCAGTCTGAGAGCGAGGTGCTCTGTTGGGGTGATACGGTACTATGAGGTCTTTAAGATAAGATGGGGCCGGATTATTCAAGGCCCTGCATGTGAGGAGAAGGATTTTAAATTCAATTTTGGATTTAACAGGAAACCAATAAAGAGAAACCAATATGGGAGAAATGTGCTCTCTCTTTCTTGTCGGTGCTTTAAATACAGCATTTTGGATCAGCTGAAGGTTAAATACCTACTTATTGTCAGTAGACATGCAACCGTCCCATCATTGGGCAGCTGACAAGCTGGATAAACCACTCGCTAGCCGGCTAATGTTAGGTTTGAGTGTCCTAAAAATCATACTTTCCCTGTGATAAACAGTTTGATTGCATTCACTAAGCCTCAGAGTCCAAAAGCGTACAGGTCTACATGCTTAAACTCCTCGTCCACACTGATCTGAGGACCATACCCTCAGACCTACGCCTCTTTTCCACTTGTACCTACACAGCACAGCTCCACTCAACTCTATTCGGTTTCATTAGTTTCAATTACAATTGAGTAACTGTTATTCAAGACAGACACTTCATTTAATTCCAGGAACTTATATCAAAATATGGAATCCACAACAGTAAATCTTCTTGAATACGTCAGGGTTTAGCAGGATGTGGACCCAAATGCATGACTTGGGAGCCTATCCCAGCTGTCATAGGGCAAGAGGCAGGGTTCATCCTGGGTAGGTCACCAGTCTGTCATCGGGCTAACACAGAGAGACAGACAAGCACTCACATTCACACCTGTGGGCA